>DWJN01004450.1:0-12409 GCA_018248895.1 Carystus phorcus
TCACATTTGCGCGCATGTCCGACTTATCATTATTGCTGATGCGCTGACTCAATCACTACATCGACTTGAAACGCTTTTTTTTACATTTGAAAATACACTACTGCAATAATATTCCTTGCAGTTTTGACAAAATGCCAAATTTTAAAGAGGATTAGTCGTCCTACAAAAATATCCCACGTAGATTTAAAATTTTCTAGACAAACACACATTTATTATACCCGGTCGTATAATATCAGCAAATACACCGGTACCAATTCAAACATTTACCGAGAAAACACGCTACTGGTTGTGCGGACAATAGTCGTGAGGTTCCTTCAAAACCACTTAACATGGGGCTGACAGGTTAGTTCAATCACTATTATACACCCCCGGGCCGGCAATTGGAGTTATATTTTTTTGTAGAAAATATGTTTTTCTGGATCAGGGAGTCAAACCAGCGAGACGTTCTCACGATGTCGATTACATCATTTCGCTTTCGTTGTTTTAAAGTCGTCTGAAGAAATAATGTCAGCATAACAAAATTGTTTCAGAACTTTGCAAGGGTTATAATTACTGTGCAAAGTTTTCTTTAACATGCGGCTAAAAATTGTGAGAAGAGTTTGTTGATTACGTAACAGTCACAATAAATTTAGGGTCGGTACGCTGTTATAGAACACGACGTCACGGGGAAGGCTAATCGATCGGAGAACAATGTGACGTAACGGAGCGGGGCGCGCCGGTCTTGCAAGTCCAAATATTTACCCGGCATATGTTTGGTTTCTTTTCCTTCGCCTCATATATTTTTACTCAACGGTATAATGGGGCCTGCAGGCGATCTCGATTTTGCCGAGATTAATTCCACTCGCCCCGGGTTATGTTATGATTCTTACATTTACT
Organism: Carystus phorcus; assembly: GCA_018248895.1. NCBI lineage: Eukaryota > Metazoa > Arthropoda > Insecta > Lepidoptera > Hesperiidae > Carystus > Carystus phorcus. Next base: position 877 of record DWJN01004450.1, read on the forward strand.
CACTGACGTATTTTTTTCGATGAAATATTATCGCTTTGAATTTACGTACTTCTTTTTTCATTACTTTTTTGTTAATGCGTCTTATATTATGTATGTATTAACCATTAAACGCTCGCTTCATTGATTAAATTTATTTTTATTATCGTGAAAAAGACTTTTCTTTATATTTTCTATATATTTATATATGTCCTATTCTAAGTATATATAGTAATAGATTTTTGTATCAAATTCAGATAATTTCATTGCCATAACATTTTTCCATATCAAAACATAACGCAATTGCTTAATTCAATCAAATTAAGAATCAACAAAGGAAGGTACGATAGATTAACTATACCAATTTCAAAGCACACAAAATTTATTGGTTCAAACATACGGTTATTATAATTCCACGATTTACTTTCCAAATAAAATGCAAGAGTAAATCAAATAAAATTCCGTAGCAAGCGCTACGAAGGGGTACTACACTTGAATTGAGCGTTTAATGAATTGCATTAATATTGCATTACCGGCGACTAGCCCCTTCCGTAAACAATCATTAGAGATGCTGCGCTATTCAGTTTATTTTACTGGATGTATTTGCGAATACAAATTGACATTAAGGTTTTGTTGAGTATTTCTTGAAAACATAACCATTCGTGATGTTTCTTTGTTACCGACCAGTTGAAATTTGGCTATGTTTTGCTTGTCTTATTGTAGGGGAAAAAATCGATGTACACTGTAACTAAATACAACTTGAATGTAAACATTTGGTAGTTGTTTTGTGTTACGTATTAGGTACATATATTTGTTTTCATATATTCGTAAATAAAATAAAGAATCAAGTTATAAAGTACGTGTAGCTTCGTCGCCAAATATACACTCTCATTGTAATCACTAACAAAAGTTGGTAAACTCCATACCTTATTCATAAACTGTCATTGCTTTTAATACGCACTAAACCTAATTAAAACATTGACTACCTTAAAAACATATGAAAATTAATAGGAGTGTGTGAAAAAATAGTTGATAAAATAACATCGTTGTCACATGACAATGGTAAATTAAGATGTTACAAGTTGTTATACTTGATCATAAAATCTGGTAACATATAAACTGCCAGAGCAAGGACTGCAATGCACGTTGTCAGTTTATAATTCCCATTCGGGTCGTAAAGGTATTCAAATATATCCGACAGTCGGCGGGTGGCTGTTGTCTGACCAACTAATGCACTGCCGCCACCGGAAAATTGGACATCGACGTCTGCCCAATCACACGCGACACTCCACGCAGATTAGCACGTTCGCCGGCCGCTGCCCAGCTCACTCGTACCGCTAACCCGCACCTCGCTAAAATTCACACTCGTCCGCCTCGCCCGCTTTCCATTGAACCCTGAATCCGGCTACCTCAAACGCCTTCCGCAGATAAAGCAGAATTGTACGTTAGCATTCATGTACCCCAGAAAATTGATTTCGTTCACAACGTTGCGAACGTTGCCTAGACGAACGTACTGTCTCTCCAAAATTATGTTATTGGCCGTCCACGAGCATTAGTCTCCCTGGAGCGAAGTGAAATCTGATTTATTGGACGTGCTAAATTCTGTTACCTAGGTTCCGCATACGTACTTCGATTTTACTTAGCAACGATCGTCTAAATCAAGGAATTGAATTTACGAGTATTGTTCACGCAAAGGAAATGTCATCGACAAGCGTTTCCGATAAAAGGTAAATAGGTGTGTGACCCGACTGCAATTTGAAACTGGGGCTCATTAATCGATCCCACTTTACATTGAAAGGAAGTTGCCGAGCACGTCCGACTTTCGAACCGAAAAAAATTAACCCGCAGACGTGACACGCCTAAGTCGACATCGCGTTGCGGAGAGCGTTCCGGACCATTCAAATCTTTATTTAGCATTCTAAGTATCGTCGGCGGCTTTAATTTTTTAGGCTCACTACAACGCCCATACCGTATTCACATCGCGTTCCCACCACACTTACAGGTATGTACCTAGCTAATGGTGGACTGTGTCGAACGGCACGACCTTAGTGAATATTACATTGGCCGCGTCCTAATGAGAAATGGTGCTTTAGTTCGTAGCTTTTAAGGCTTAGTTTACGTTGATCTGCTCTGGTATTTAAGACATTTGGAGTCGAGGCTATCTTCGGAGAAGTAGTTTGCATAGTTATGTGCGCGTTTATCTAAGCTATATCGGTCGGTACAGGCGTCGGCGAAGTGGGCTCGGCAGGTCGGCCCGACGTTTACCGGGCTTTATACATCGTGTCTGAAACAGCGGATATGTTTACTTACTCCTTGTAATATCTTAATGTAAGAATAAACAGATAATACAATATTACTTTAGAAATAATTGTAAGTAAAAATTGCAAGTAAATGTAAGTAAGTTTATTTATTAAGAGAAGGACCAAGTCACTGGATGGTATATAAGTTCGAATTAGTTATAATTGTTGTTGAGTATAGCAAATACGAGTTTCAGGGTCCGTCAAAGCATCATGCCGCACATTTTGTGAGTAGGCAACTGCTGAAAAATGCCGTTTCTCGGAGTAGTTTTCATGCATCAGCAGTGTTTGACATCCAGCGCAAATTACAGTCTCGGTTGTATTTACTCCATTACGGGCGAGGCCGCGGCTCGTATCAACTATTTATAGTGTTTGAGGCGGTTCATAAATATGCAGCGGTAGGCGCTCGCCTTGCCGACACCGGCTATTCAGCGCTGAAGGCGAGACGCGAGAAGGAAGCGACAAGCGTACAGCGTAAAGCGTACAGGTAATTTAAAAATATTTGATAACAAATTATTTGAATTTCGAGCAAACTCGGAAAGATGGAGGCGAGAAATTACCGAGGTGATTGTATTCTCAGTTACGGAGAAAGATCTGTCTGTGATTTATTTTAAGTTTCCAGTTTCGTGAAAGTCAAAAATTAAACGTTTCGTAAATTTCAATAAAGTACATACATGTAATTGCACTGTACAATATAAATGTCCGTGTAAAAAAATACTTTTTATGACAAATATTATTATAGTCACATAAAAAGACATACCACGTACATGTAAATCGTGGACGTAGCTTCCTTCTGAGGTATTCTCGGAGTGTTAAAACATATTGATATAAAGATTTACAGAAATAGAATAATGTAAATATACGTTGCTTTCGTGACTGATCTAGAGTTCCTCATGTGAATAAGTTAACCAATAGGCGGCACGTCTACCTTGGCGTCCTTAAGAAGACTATTAAAAATTAAAAAACAATATAGTTACGAATCAGGTAAATACGTATAACAATTACCTACTATGTCACTGAATTAAAGTTGTGTACAACTCACGTTAGCATAATGAATAGGAGACTATAGGAAAAATCAAGTTTTATTTTTCACTATTTTCTGTAAAAAATATTAGTCTCAAAATTTTTACATTGCTATTTGTATCCGCTGTAGCTTTTACCTCATACCCGTTCCTTACCTCCATGGTTGGTTAGTTGCAACGCTCCGTGCGTTACCTCACTTTCAACAGAAACTTCGCGATGTATTTTCCAGTGCATTTTTTAGAGTATCGCTTTTGTAGGCCCCACTTGTTTTAATACCGGAGCAGTGTGAGATTTTCTCGATCCTATTTCACTTAGCTGCAGTATTCTATTCGGAAGCAGAGTAAATCCGTGTTTAAGTATTCTATGAGCTGTGTTTTGAATAAGGAAATTCGTATATGTGAGAATATAGATAAAATGTTGATATGTATGTTGTTGTCGAAATCTAGGGATTACGTAATTTATTTTTGCTTGGTTTTTACATCAGATACTAATCTAATGTTATCTTATATTGTCAAAGGTAAATGTAATGTAAAAGGGGAATTACTAATAATTGAATAATACTTAACACATTTAATTTCTTTACGTTTTAAGACCTGCCAGCTATTTTCATATCCGCCCAGGGTCGACTGGTTTTCTTTTTTCTTTTAAGAGGTGATATAAATTTTGAAAAAATTAAATATTTAAATGTACATAACCTATCCGCGTATATAATGGTATATTGCACTTGTGTATTAATAGGTTTCCAGTTCAGGGTTAAATAGATTTTTTGATGGTAGTTAGATGTTATAGATTTACTAACACATAACGTGATACAAATTTAAAGATAATATTTACAGAGGTAGGTATATTATTGGACGCGCAACGAATTGGATGTATGGTATGTAATATAATATGTCATTTATACTTTAGTTCACGGCCGCAGCTTCCCAACGCATCCAATGCTGAAGACGAACGTGTCGTGATAATTTTCCACGCTCTTCCTCCATTTGTTCCAAGATGGCCGACCGACGTCATTACGATTTCATCTTGTTACTGTAGATAAATGTCTGTAACGCTACATGTTTAAATTATATAATGTCTATGTATCTTACGTATCTTGTATTTCTAGAGATGTTCATAAGTATTAACTACGTTTGTCATTAGACAAATTCTCAGATTTTTGAACGTTCATTTATTACCTAATTTTGTTTTATATCTGAATTACCTGGTATATTGTCTATGATATATCTATATTATTATATTCAAAGAAAAACCTTATAAAATTATAATTAATAATATGAGAACTTATGAGAACTCTACATACAATATTTTTATTATAAAAAATTAAATAATTTGACTATTAACTGTAATAATGGGACTGTTTCTATTACTGTAAATGTCGTGTCTTTTTAATAATATGGTAGCAATTCTTTCAATGCAATCTATTGTTAAGGTATAGGAGAGATTAATGTTGGTTTATTAATATATATTTAAAATTAAAAAAAGTTATTTGCAAAGGCAAAGCTAGAAAAGTCGTGAAATATAAAATTGTATCAATACATAAAATGGTGAGCTAGTCATTTATTGATTTTTTTTTGTTATTAATATTTTATTGCTTACGATCTCTTGATCCACTTTTCATAGATTAAAATTTTTTGAAAGCAGAAATAAAATATTGCTCCTTTTTTCCAAATAGGCAAAATCTTGGTACTAAAATAATTATTAATTTCTTAATTTAATAAGACATTATATAATATAAAAGTATTTTAAAATCAACCTATTACAGACAATTGTAAAAAATAACACAAAAACATGCTATAAACATGTGCCCATAGTGATGTTTGATTTAAACGCTACCTGTGTCTGTGATGTCAATAATATCCTCTTTACAAACTGCTATCTTATCGGGTCAACTTACCAAATCCACCACAAACTATTCAAACCGCCACGACGGTTGCTCTATTCATTCGGTTGACATCTCACCTGTCAGTAACCTCGGACTTTTTATCGATAACCATCGAAAAGTTCATTTGTAAACCAACATTGTTCGTTTTTCAAAAGCCCGCCCCCAAATCTAAAGGGTTGATAAACATATCAAAGGCTTTTTCTATTCTAAGTACCCAAATTTTTAGCTATACGACACCTGTTTTTTAAACAAGATACCCGTTTTATTGTGCCCTTACAATCGAATACAAATATCGATTATCAACAATCGATGTAAATACGTAAGTTTAAAGAGCACTTTTTGTGTTTAAAGACCTCCCGTAAGTTACGCAGTACAAAGAATGATCTTGGGATTTTTAAATAACCATTTTGAGTCAGGTAAAGAAAAGGTCAAAGCTTTTCTGTTTATTCTCGATTTAAAGACAAGGCGGTCTTTGTTTCTTTCACGAACGACGAAAGAAAAAGTTTCATCCTTAATCAATGTATTGTAAAAGTTTGCTCGGACGCATTAGATCTAATTTTGTAACTTCATCCAATAATCGTGAAAGAACCGTCTTCCAGGGCGGTAACTAACAACTTACGTAACCTGCCGTAAATAAACTCTTGAACAAGTAGTAAACAAAGAAACTCGACTGCAAGTTAAAAATACTGGCAATCAAGTAAATTTCAGTTACATAATAGCGTTAATTTCGATTACGAAAGAACATTTTTACCGGTGATATTTTGATTAAAAACTTTGACTTTCTAAAATTAGTTGTTAAGTTCGACAACTCCCTTTTTCCTTCTAGAACATTTTGTTTATTGTTTACAGAAGTTGTTTGTTTCTATTGCATTACGGTTGGGTCATTTGCGTCATAAACGTTTTCTTTATGATGTAATCTAAATAACATTTTGTTTTGGTTAGTAGTATCGCTATATTATCAATTTCATAATTACCTTATCTATCTTATGAATGAATGCATTTTTGTACCTACTCATATATCTATGAATCTTTTACAGAATAAAATAATTTTGACTTTATAATATTGACTACCTGTGCGGTGTGTTAACATTCCAGATCGCCATTCGAAGGTGTTTGATTCCCAGTGTGACGGAAATTTGAATGATGACTTTAAATTTCTGTTCCTGGTCTGGGTGTGTGTCCTTGTCTCTGTTGTTCATAGCCTCCACGACGGACGAAATCCTAGTGTGGGACTACGAATGTGTAACATTATAGATGTTTTGTTAATTTCTACTCCTTCTATACCATTTCCTCGTAACTGGGGGTAGTTGTCCTCATAGCTTCTACCTCTTGGTTGCTCTGGCTTGCGATAGCCGTATTGACGCATGAATGGTGTTATAGATATGTTTGGTCATATCGTAATTACTACAGCGTTCTATAATTCTATTGCTCTTATAATTGTATTGTTGTCACTGTTGAAGTGTAAATGTGTTGTTTGTCAATATTATTAATGTTTCGATACAAAGAACACGTCTAACGTAGCGTAAGTCAGCCGCAAAACGCTTGGTTGTGTTCCGGCTGGGATCTTGAAAGCCAATACCTTGTTTCCTTCCTCTTCTTTCTTGGTTGCTATTACACCAGGCTGCCAAGGGCATCCTTTAGTTACTGATGTTCATGTTCAGTGACCACTTACAATCATGTGACTTGTTCACTCGTCGATTAGTTGCATAATTAAACCCTGAACAAAACTGTATATAACCGAGGAAATGGTACACGTTTTAGTTTATTAAGTTGTCTAAATAAAGTCATTTGTTTAGGGATAGATATAAAGTGGAATGCGCATTGGAATATGGCACTTCACGTACCGCGGCGCGTGCCAGCCTGTTCATGACGGCTCTATGACAGAGTACCGGTTAGCCGCCCGCTGCCTGGCCTGCCTGTTTCTTCAGTGTAGATTATCTTTACAGCTTTATAGATACAGTGGTTACACAAAACGAAATTTCATAAATATTTTCTACTATAGTTTAATACTCGTTAAACGTTGAGGATAATACCCTAGTACGAAAATCATTTTGCATACAGGATCAGAGTATAATGGAAATGATGTTTAACTATTATTGAATGTGTACCTATAGCGAGTCTGATACCCGTGCAAAGAAATACCTATCTATCTGACACTATATCATGGGAATCGTAACTTTTTCCGGGATAAAAAGTTGCTTATATTCTGGTCAGTCAAACTCACTGTGTCAATTTAATTCAAATTCGTTTAGCGTTATTGTATGATTACAATAAAAATGCAACTAAACTTTCGCATTCAAAATATTACCTATATAGAATAATAATTAAAATTTTAATACAATTATTAAATTTTACAGCGAAAGTTTCTCTTATTGCGTGCGGATTAGTAATTAATTATTCCGACGACTTGTGTGGCGTAATGGTCATCATAGTGGTTTAAAGGGATTCGAAAGCAAGGCAGTAATTTGAAGGATTTAAATTTCTGTTATCGGTTTCTGTGTCTTTGTCTTTTTGTATTGTCCATGGCATCTATTACATAGGAGAATCATAATGAGTGTGTAGTGTTATTATTTATTTATTTCTATTATTAATTGGAAAAATTGTGAGAACACACCTTAAATTTCATATTTATATCTTAGTAAATTGTAGTGTTATAATTTTGATTGTACAGTATTGTGACTTATCGGTATCGGATGGGAGGGTGGGGTACTAGCTAACAAAAGCCTTGAAAGTTTAGTATTTCGGAGGGCACATTAATTCATAGGTCCTGATTATTATCGTTACATAGCAGTCATAAAGTCATGTTAGTCAGGCCGTCAGGAGGCATACAAATTTCCAAAACTGGGATTGACCCTCTCCATCAATCTGTAATGAAGGAGTGTTGGAGTATATTCTAAGCTTCCTCAGTCATGAGGATCTTGCCCTTAATCAATGTACTTAAAAAGGATATGATGATATCGGTAAGTTATGCATAGAGATTATGAAACTAAAACAACTAACATAAAATCAGCTAGGTATTAAATTTCTTTTCTTTCATATTAACATAATATTTTGACCTTGAAATTGAACCCAACTTCATCCACAAGCTGCATCAACTAAAAATTTACTAAAATGCAAAGCGGATGTGAAACTGCGATCAAAACAATTTGCAAACTCGAGCCAACTCACCAAATAGTTTATCTTAGACGGCACAAACAGTGAACGAGCAAAACAAGCAACTCGTGACACCTACCTACCGTTTTACACACAGAGATCCCTATCCTTAACTACACACTTCAGCGTAGCTGCGTCCCTCTCGCGCTAAGAAAATGAAACGGACCAATGAGGGGGTGGGTGACACGCATTTCCGGGCCCGGCTCCAATCAGCTGCTAGAACAAAGGACTCGCGATTGCTACTTACCTACAAGTAGCTACACGAGGGGCGACTGTAAGTAAACCCGTGTTCCAGTGTTCATACACGTGCGCTTCACACACACAGATGATTTTTTTACCTGCAGACTAGTTTTTGTGGGCGTATCGTATGTTTGTGTGGCGTCTAGCCGGTGATCACTTGGCTAAGTTACGCAAGTTGACGGAGTAATGGCTCGCATACATCGCCTTGAAATAGTTCTAAGTTGGAACAAATTTCTAACGCGCTACCTTATTCATGATCTCGTATAATAGTAACTTTTGGAATCTTGTTGGTGTTATTGAAACGAGTGTAGTGACATCCTCCTAAAGAAGATTTAACAATCTATAGATGTATTTAAATATAAACACAGTTTCTTTACACACTGTTACCTATAAACAAAATCCATTGTTTTTCTATATTGAATTGGGTTTAAATATATTTTGCTAGTCATGAATTGGTCGCCAATTTATAACATACCTATTGATTTTTTATTTGCGCTTATAATTTAGTACCTAAGTAAAAGTTAAAAACATGGTATCAAATTTTTTTTTAAGTTTAAATACGAGTGTATTTTTGCAAGATGCTTGTTGCATTCTGTCCCTGAGAAGTCTAGTGGCCAACCTGAAATAAACAGTTAACAAATATACATCACTGAGTTTTAGTTATTGCTTCAACCCATTAACCATTACTGGGCACGGAGCTCTCCTCGTCACTGAAGAGATCTAGAGCATACTCCACCACGCTGTCACGGTGCAAGTTGATGGTTTGTTTCGTTATGACATGTCAGGAAATAGGGCTGCAGTACTTAATGTCCAAGTTAGATTTTTCACTTGATTATAATGCAACACTGCTTTCATTAAGGTACATTTTTCATTAATGAACCTTGGGGCCAACAGCCAAATAAGGTACAAGTGCTACCGAATTACAGATCTCCAATATCGTTCGAAACCGCAGAAATTCTAAAAATAACTGCTGGGTTCCGAGAGGAGAAAATCTTGGCATTTACTCCTTATTCGCCGTAAGCGAGCTTTCATATCAAAATATTATTCATCTTTATGTCGTTTTCAATACAAATTGGTACTTTAATGTGTTGAAAAGAAAATAAAGCGAAAGAGGCATTATCCTGAATGACATCCTGTTACGGCTTATTTCATCTCCCGACTCCCAGAATCCGCAAGTCGTCGTTAAAGGTACATTTTTCTTTTGCAGTCCTCATGTGGCGTACTCGCCATATCCTAAGGACCCTTCCTCTCATCGTTGTAATGCAAATAGTGCCTTATATGTCGGCAACACAGTTGCAAATGTAATAATTTAATGGTAACACACCCCGTAAGACTACAATTTGACTATCGCGAATTTCCTGCGTCTTGCCGCTATGAAATGTTTGATGGAGAGCATCCGGGGCGAGGTAAAAGGGGACTTGCGTGGGTTGGGTAAAGTTTATTTTGGACTGGAGCGTCCTGAGACGGTGAGAAACAAATCTGCGTAAGGTACAGGGTGTCGAGTAACTCGTGTTCTTACCCTCTCTCCTTTGTTCGGGCCGGAAGAGTGCGCTAGAATTACATGCTTGAGTCTGATGTGCGCTTATTTTTTACGGCGCTATATGGTGTTTCGAGCGCTTCGTATAGTTATGCAGTTCAACGACTGAAGAAATAAGGGGGCGGTTGAGTAGGTAAACAAAACACGTTTGCAGTTTTGATTTAGGGTAAAGCGCGAAAAGAGAACTGCAATCCTTTATGAGTATAATAGCTCTGTATTCCGCTGCGGATCAAACTAGAAAATAACGCTCGATATAGGCATAACAAATGCATGTGCGTCGGAAAATGTCGCACAGTATTATAATTGTATAGAAGTTTATATGTAGATAATATATGAACGTGGCTAAAGATCAACAAACGTGATCGAAGGAGTTAAAAAACTTTGAGCACCTTTCGACTTAACTCATATTCATATCGAAAAATGTAGTTCTAACATTGTATAAGTACCACTAAGTATCAACGTTTTAATATATATTTCTATCAACATTACTCCAATGTGGCTTGGGCTTTAGCTGGCCACTCCTTTGCCACTACCGACGTTTGACGTATTGAACGTAGGTATAAGAATTTGAGGTTTGAATTAAACAAAACTTACCACCAATCTGTACTACACCACTAGCGAAGCGTGCTATAAAGTTGCTTATCAGTTAGTAGATAATATATTTTAGTCATTTTATTTTCTTTTCCTATCTACCTCACATCGGAACGCTCGCTCCAGTAAACAATTATGATAGCGAGCACGATTTGGCTCAGTTTTTCCTGGTTCAGCTCATTGGCTCTCGGCTCTCGTAGCCGCGCGCCTCCCGAATACTGATCCAGATTAAATTACTCAGCCAACTATTTTACACAAAACCAGAGGCCATAATTAAAGTCCGGGGCGAAAATGGGGAGAATCAAACGTCTTATCTGACCAGCGGGAAATAGCGTTTCTCCGCTGAATAGTTTCAACCCCGTTGGATACGAGTGAGCGGAATAAATAATTATCACGGCAATCTAAAGTTAGTTACGTTGCAGAAGATTTTCTCCAATCTATAGTGACCGGTTTGATATTGACCATCGATTGCGATATACATATATACTTGGGTGTATCTACTCACTAGCCTTTAAGCGTTTAAGATTATTTGTTTATCATTTTTTAATTCGTAGTTCATAAACGCAACGTTATCGTTTTTATTACCTATATGTTACCTATTGAACAGTTTATGCAGCACGTGAAAGGACAGCTCGTAGAAAAAGGTTACTACAACATAGACGAATACATTAATGATAAGGATGCTTGGAATTAATAATGCCGTATCGAGCTCCGCAAAGGCTAGTGCGTATATATGTGTATTTTATAGTTGTTGAAAAGATGTGCTGAGGAGTTTCTTTCGACGTTTCTTCTCCTCGATGTAAAAGCACCTTTCCGAAACGGTGGTAGAAT
>DWJN01004451.1:0-12408 GCA_018248895.1 Carystus phorcus
GAAACGTTGGTTAGTGAATGATAAATCAAAGAACAAAATCGCATTTGACATACGTCTCGGAAGTAAATTTGTTAGCTATGTTTAACTGATTAATAGTTTAAATTAAACGAGACAATCATGCTTTCAACAACCCTGTTGATGTTTGACAACAGATTTGACAGTTTATTAGTTAAATTTTTGTTAATCAGCGTTTCAGAAACAGGCAGTGAGTCTGCTAAATTGAGTATGTAAACCTTAGTCACAGCAACGCGTGGCCGGGTCTACACTAGTATTTAATATATTTATATAAAAGCATATGTGCGGTATGTCCGCAGGCGCTCTACTACCTGCAAAACGTGTGCAACCATCCGAAGCTTGTCCTGACGCCGGAGCACCCCGAGGCGGCGCGCGTGTCGCGGCAGCTGGCCGCGCAGCGCTCCTCGCTCGACGACATCGAACACGCCGCCAAGCTGCCCGCGCTCAAGTGAGACCTGTTTCTATTCCGATCTATCTATATTAAAATAGCAGAAAAACAATACACGAGTCACCTGATGATAAGTGTTAGCTGTCGCCCATAGACAACAGGAACACAAAAGGCATTACAAATGCCTGGCCTTAAAAAAAGTAAGAAAGAATGTACTTGTTCAACACCAACATATGACATCTCAATCCATTTAGCTATGTTATGTGTTATGCTATGGCCGCGTTCCAGTAAGCGTTCACAACGATCAGATCGCTCATATCTGCGTTCCACATGGTGACCGTCTAGTGGAACGAGGCCTATGTATGTAGTTATGCTAACTACTACTGACAAGTAGATCATTGGCTAGCCGATCTGAAGGATCTGATTCGCGTTCGATCAAAGACTCAACTCCCACTTACCTCCACAATGTCATAAATCTTTGCGATGGTGTTATATATCGACGATTTGAAATAAAATATCCAAAAGTCAAAAGCTCAAAAGTCAAATTATTTATTTCGTCTTAGGAACTTACAGCTCACTTAACGAAAGTCAAAAACTACTACAAACAACAAACCTCAGTAACATTATATATATTTTAAACACAAAATATATTGTTAATAGAATCAGTTACTGATCTAATAATCGGTAGCTAATCCTATAGAAATACCTAATGTCTCGATACACAAAACCTATCTATCCCTTGCTCTCTAAGCAGCACCAATGTTGAAGTTTACGAGAATTTTTTTTTTTGTATTCGATTTTACAAAATTACTCATTTAGTTTTGTTTAGTATCATATAAATAACGTAAGCGTCAAATAATTATTTGTAGACAACTGCTACTCGACTGCGGCATCGGTACGTCGTGTGTTGACGCGGAGACGGCGGCGGTGCCGGTGGTGTCGCAGCACCGCGCGCTCGTGTTCTGCCAGCTGAAGAAGATGCTGGACATCGTGGAGCGCGACCTGCTGCGCCGCCACCTGCCCGCCGTCACCTACCTGCGGCTGGACGGCGCCGTGCCGCCGCAGCAGCGGCATTCCATCGTCACGCGGTTCAACACAGACGTCTCCATCGATCTGCTGCTACTCACTACCGCGGTACGTTCCAACTGCTACCACTACACCTTTGTCTCATATGTAACCATTCTTTTATTTTTGTTGATTGCCCATGGATATAAAACACGTAGGCGAGCCACCTGATGGTATGTAGTGTCCGCCATCCACGGACTCACTTATGTGACTCCTCGGTTGTGCTTTTAGTTAAATACAATGTAATCAAGCATGTTAGGCTGGGAATCCCGGCTAGGATTATCATACTACTTGCCAAATAAATTTTGCTACTGCACCTGCTGTGAGTCAACAATAACATCTACGTGCTGCCTGTATAGGGCTTTGTTGATGCGGTGGCGTAGTTGACTTTCGAAAAGTGATTGTAAAAACCTACTTCGATAAATAAAATTAAATATTGTTACTGAAAATTAAGCGATTGTATTTCTAGATCATATTTTGTCCTCGCCTTGTGACAAGGCAGTTATCGCTACACTGATATTAATATATTATGTGTGTGGTTGCAGGTCGGCGGGCTGGGGCTGAACCTGACGGGGGCCGACACGGTGATCTTCGTGGAGCACGACTGGAACCCCATGAAGGACCTGCAGGCCATGGACCGCGCGCACCGCATCGGACAGAAGCGGGCCGTCAACGTCTACCGGCTCATCACCAGGGACACGCTCGAAGAGAAGATCATGGGGTGATACCTTTGTCTTATCTAACGTCGTTCTGTTGCAACTAATTATTTTTTGCTTCTATGATATTTATTTATATTAACCACGATAAAATTTAAAGAAAACATTAGCGTAAAATATATACAATTTCAGTAATGATCAATTTGAAAATAAAAATGGAGATTTAGTTTGCATTATTCAATTTCTACCTTTTTTAACTGACTTCAAAAAGAGAAGGAGGTTCTCAATTCGTCTGTTTTTTTTTCTGTCTGTGTCTGTCGACTGTTATGTTTTTTTTTTGTATGTCATGGTGCTTCTTGCGCAGCTTGGAAAATCGAAATTTTACCTTCAATATGAGTGTAAAAAAAATTATTTCCTGAGTCAAAAACGTCTTCATCTATCTCCAGAAGTTTTATAAAGATTCTTTTATATAAGAAGAATTTTGTTGACGGTATTGTAAACAGTAAAATTTTTGTTTCTTGCAGATTACAAAAGTTTAAATTGATGACTGCGAATACGGTGATAAGTAGCGAGAACGCCGCCATGGAGACCATGGGCACGGACCAGCTGCTCGACCTGTTCACGCTGTCGGGCGGCGCCGCGGCCGGCGGCTCGGCCCCCGCCGGCAAGTCCGTGCTGGAGACCCTGCCCGAGCTGTGGGACGACAAGCAGTACGAGGAGGAATACGACATCTCCAACTTTATAAAAAGTCTGAACACTATAAAGGAGTGAGTGTGATGGTAATTACGTACTTGCGTACTGTTGGTTTCGTTTTCGTGAGTTAAATGTCCGCTGGTGATTGGCGGATCGTCGTGTGTCACTTGGTGGTCCAAAAACTTGGAATGTTTGAGATTTCTCCGGTCGTGCGCGGCTGAAAGTCAATTTACGTGTGTCGCTTAAAGCTACGGGTACATTAGTGGCAAATATTCGCTTTTTAATTGTGTTACATTTTAATTTGATTTGTTTTTAACGTTTATAATGTACTCTCGTATATTTAGCGTATTTTAAAACACTGAGTCATTTTTTTATTACACTAGCTTTTAGCATCACGTATTGTATTGTCATAGAGAAGGAATTCTCAATTTGGCGATTTTTTTTGTGTGTTTGAATTTATTGTACGAATAGAGTACAATCAGTGGGCGGCGCTCATTATTTTAAATCAACGGAGATAAGTGATTGTTTCTTGGCCGTCATTATTATAAATAATCGTCAATTCATCAATTCATTCGCTTTACACGTAAATATATATTGTTGTTAAATCTGAGTCAATTTGGTAGAAGTTTAAACAAGCGTAACACAACCCTACCGATGAATAAAAAATTATATATGTTTTAAGTTGCATTAAATTACAGAATTCAGCTTTCACGTTTTATAAAAAAAATTTGAATATAACATTACAGCAACTCGAATATTATTATTTACTGTTGACAATACCGAGCTCTTGTTAGCGGTAGGGTTCCATATTATATGCTTCTATTTATAAATTGTAGACTGTTTGTTAAAATCGTAAGTTATTAAATATAGTAGAATATATTATAATGAAATGATATTTTTCTATGAAATGCAAATATGTCATACAACACACATTTTACATAATTTTTCTGATGACACCAGCATGTTGTACGACGTTAACAGTTTGTAAAGTTGAACATACACGACGGTACAATAACGCGATGTGTTCAGTATTCTATATGGAAATATTGTTTTATTTGTTGAGAAATTCCATCACACACAATTGTTCCTCGTTTGTTCTTGTTTCATATTGGTTCCTGCATATATAACAACATAGGTAACAAAAATAAAACAAATATTGATAATAATTGGAGCAAACGTAAATGTTCCAGCACATGAGGGGTAATTTAATTTACGCAATCAAGCCAAACTAAGATTTCTACTTTTGAGTGTTAATTTACATTTTGTCGTCACTCGACATTGATAATTAGTTATTTGTATTTTTTTTTTTCAATATTACAATTTGAAATATATTTATTTAATCATTGTTTGTTAAAATTGAATTCAGTTCTCAGTTATTTGCGTAATTATAAGTCTTTATTATGTAATAGAATACCTCAATATTTTCATTTGTTATGATTTTAGTGATGTAATTTATTGCTTAGCATTCTTAAGAACGAAGTCATATTGTTTAGTCATTTTGTAGTATAAGGAGGTGACAGCAATGCGTTCATATTTTTGATATGTTTGATATTTTGTACCTGTTTCGTTGAAGTGTAAGCGGGATTAGTTTTCACAGCTCAGCTGTGTCTCAAATGTGGGGTTGTATTTTAGTAAGTAAACACTATTGTTAATCTGTTACGATATATGTAAGTGTGTAGATTTATGTAATGCCTGCTTTATCTATTCTATTTCACTATGTTTGTGTATTATGTGTGATTTATAACCCCACACCTGCCCAACGCAGTAATTCAATCTTTTAATTCCGGTGACATCACATAATTGTTTAAAGTGTTTATTATCATTCTAAGTTCTTCGAAATATTCTTTCACGAATAAAATTGATAAGCCCGAATAGTCGTTTTATTTTTTTACTACCCATGTTCTTGTGCACTGATTATTATATAAGGTTTGACAGAAGATGGCGCTGTATAGATTTTGATCTGAAAGGAATAGGATTCTGTCTTTAAATAGGTCGTTAAAACAACAGAATAGCTAAGCATTCTGTAACAAAACCAAAAACCTTCAGTCAAGGTAAAATAAAACTCGTATCTTGTCTAGCTATACGACTTGGTCAGGTAGACCGGTAAATATCCAAAATTCTACTATACTATACTATATTGTTTACGACGTTATGGCTCATGTACACTTGGTAGTATTACCTAAAGTGATCTTTGTTAGGTAGGTAAGGATTAAAGTTTATTGTAAGGTAGACTGCTACCTTTGATACATGAAGGCTTAGCATGCAGAAGGCACCAATTCGACACGCTTGTTATCCGAATTGCCCGAATGCCCAAATAGTTGACAAAGAAACGTAAATGCAGTCCTATGGAGAGTTTGTAATTGCAAACTGAAATATCTGACGATTATGTAATAGAAATATTTGTTTATTTATTTTATACCGTGTCAGTTAGCGGCAGACATGGCGCCTTCGGCTTTTGTTTGACTGTCAAGTGAATAAAGTGAATTAGCCTACCATACAATTAGGTACTATTTTTAGTGCAACCCAAAATATCTCTATCAACAAATATTTGCAAAACAAACCTGTATTGCCGTTTAACTTTTGAATTATTATTAAAACAATATCTTTTACCGGTATGGACGAACATACCGGTACCAAGGTTTTCAATGTAATTCAGTTTAACTCACAACTAATTATCTATTCCCAATTTGTGATAATGAACTAGTATGTGATATAAATATTATTGGAAAAAAATATTAAAATATATTTCAAATAAATAAATACCTATCTTGTATTTATAATTGTGCTCTATGGTGTGTATTCAATGAGTAGGTAAGTAATTTAGTTTACAGGTATATGGCCAGATGGCGGTAAAGGGCATCAACACCATGGCGAACGCGACGTCGACCGTGTGTGTATAAATTTTGTTTTCCACGGAAAACTGACGGTTATTGTTTGTTTATAAGTGAAAAGACTTCGTGATAAGTAACTTCAAGTGTGTACATAATAAGAAGAACACGGGTTCTTAGACGAAAAATAAAAGTTTTGTGAGCAAAGTTATAACGAACTCTGGGATCAGTTCAGACTTTAGGTGTCAACGAGGTAAGAAACCGAAGCTTATTTCAAGATTACGACGTCTATAATTAACACTTTTCGCGGCAAAGCATGTTTTTGTGCTTTTAACTGTATTATTTATTTAAATCTAGTTAGTCACTGTCTCATGCAACTTGGGTAATAGTTATAAATAATTCTCTGAAAGGTTATGTCTTGTCTTTCTGAATATTGTAGAGATATCCACAGAGTAAAGATTGTTTTAGAGTATAGTTAGCGATTGTTAGTATGGTGGGGCTTTTTGGCGGCATGTTTACAAACTAATTTTGTGGCCACCCAGTGACCTAGAGATTTTCTAAAAAGAAATAATGTTATAAATATTAAAGGTACTATTAAAATATATTTCTACGAATTTATTACGTTTTAATGTTTACTTGTATGGTTTACAAGATGTAACTTCATTTTAACAAACTTTTGATAATAGTTTAAATATTGATAGAAAAAAATTGATGAATCAGTGTTAAAGTGAATTTTATATTTTTGAAATGAAATATATAATAACAATTCTAAATTTGGATGGATAGTTATTGGATAGATAGATATTATAGTTTGTTTATAATGACTAGACAGAAAAAACAAACATATATACCTAATATATATTAAATGTACCCGATAAATGATGATGATCATCATAAATGAGTTCCAATAAATGTTTAGTAAACCACTGCTGGACATATTTTGAAATACTAACACTGGAATAACAATGCAATGCAACAATGCCTAACTACTGGAATATCAGTACATCTAATTAGAGCTAAGAACTAAGTTTCTTTCTTTAATTGGTTATAAGATTGACATTAAAAAAATATGTTTGCTTATTTATATTTATATATAAGAATGTTAGACTCTAGAAAAATAAAATGAATTTATATTTGCATTCTAAATAATGTGGAATCAAGAATGGAGGTCAGTGGACAAGCTTAAAAATGTTTTCATTACGAGCAAGAAATAAAGTAATAATTAATCTTAATCTTGACTAGATTTAGATCACAGAAATAAATACAATTATCGGCTACATATTACTATCTCAATATTATTATAAAATAAAGAAAAAGCATAACTGAATTCAATTAATTACATTCAAGAAGCTTTGGTAATGTGTTACAGCATTCGATGTATTGTTATGAGAAAAGACTTTTAATTTTTACATAATTTCATTTTCTACCCTTAAATCCTAATTAATGTTCAATTGTAAGTATTGAGTAGCATGGAAATAATACCTTTGTTATATACTATAGAAATATAGTATTTATGTTATAAACAAAAAAAAAATGGCAATAAAGTATGGAATAAAATATCAACTCTTAAATAACATAATAAAATTAGTTGAATTACAAGGTAAAAATGTGATATTACCTTTACCTTATGTGTAATAAATATACAAATTTAAAACCCTAACATAACGAGTGAAGCTAACTGCGTAATGAATTTTTTTTATTAATGAAGCAAAACTCAGAGGAATGATAAAACAGGATTGTCAAAAATATCATTCACAATTGATATTTTCTTCTATTATTGACAATAATTATTACTATTTAAGAAGTTATAATCTAACAAATCTTTCCCTTCGTAGACATTTTTTAAATATACAGACCTAGCAGTATTTTTAGCTACAGCAACAACTTTTTAAACTACAGAAATAACATTTCATTAATCAGATTATATCAAATAACCCAAATATACTATCAAAAATAATTAATAACATTATATACATCCAGCCACAATATCCAATGTCAAAGCCCAATGAGTAAAACAAAGGCAGTATTCCTGAACAATAAAAAGACAGATGCGTGATCAAACCCTCTCTTTATATGTACGTTTTTTTTAAAAGAGGTTTGCAACAATCAATTCCCTTTGTGCGCGACATCAATGGGAGCGGTTGGTGTGTACCTATCCTTTGATCCCGCCGCCCTCTGAAGATGCGACAGTGCGCTAATACCGCCGCCGCGGGCCGCAACGGCGTAAGCGACACGCTTGTTTATGCGCGAAAATGTTTTATTACGTGGACATAATATGTTTTTGATTAATACATTCGTTTGATACACAAACGCAAATATTTTTTATTACTTTTTTTTATTTGTAATAAGGAGTTAATCATCTAATTGTAGAATAGAATCAGTGAGAAACAGAATAAAAATATGTTATATTAGATTAAACTTACACGAATATTGGTATTTAGCTGTTGTCTGTACATAACAAGTTTTTAAGCATTATTACTACAAAAGTACTCACACTCGAGCAGAATTTTCCATTGTTAAAAATATTTGATTACGATTAAAATTTTTACTAGAAATACGATTTCAATACATGGTAGTAAATTAGTATTAAGTAATACGTAATTAAAAGCATGTAAATAATTGCAAAACATAAAACTGGGCAGTTACGGCTTTTCAATACTGACTAATATGGAGTCGTATTACCAAAGGGGACGATCACAGAGCTTTGTCGTCTAAGTGGGACTTACTGTCCTGCAGATTGACTTGCCAAAGAGAGAAGTTACATTTATATACCTACCTATCTAGGATCTATAATGCCAATTAAGCTATGTTAATTGACAGCTTTGTTATTACGAACATGGTGGCATGGACAATACAAATACAATCACTGCATCCATGCCCCGAGAATTAACATTTATCATACAAATGTCTGTCCCAGCCGGGAATCGATCTCTGGATATTTTGCTTCGTCAGCAGGTCTACCAAACTCTGCTATAGGATCGTCAAATAATAAAATTCTGATATAAACAGAATATTTATATTAAAATGAGTCAATAATAAAATAACATGATAAGGTCACTCGCAAATCAAATATACTTAATGTTAGAAATATTTTTCAATCATTCAAATGGACATACGCGTCGGGAATGTTTTAAATATTTATATGAATATTTGATCTAAAACTAAAAACGTTCAGCTTAAACGTATCCAATACGCTTTTCCCATC
Source organism: Carystus phorcus (assembly GCA_018248895.1). NCBI lineage: Eukaryota > Metazoa > Arthropoda > Insecta > Lepidoptera > Hesperiidae > Carystus > Carystus phorcus. The sequence goes on from DWJN01004451.1 coordinate 8,851, forward strand.
CAATCATGTAACATGAAAGTTGGTGCGGACTCGATATGCGGGCACGCTCTCGTAATTTATCAAGTTTTCCAACTCTTTCCTTGCTTTTAGGTAAACACAAAGTTTAGGCTCGACTAATGTGTTTTCTGAAACAAAATTACTGTTATGTGTATATAACGTTAATGTATGTACATAAATATCACATATCAAGCAGACAATTTTAGATATTCGTATAAATTCGTATACACATAAAGTTCGTACATTAAACAGTACGTATTCAATATCAGAATAGTCAAAGGTAATAGTTACGTACCTATTGGTTAAATCAAACAGGATCGCTTTACGTTGCTACAGCGATGGCGCCCAACCTGGGCCCTCCCTAATTGACGACACAATTAATGGGCACTTGGTCTGTTGCTAATCGACCGATAGAATTAAATGAACGGACTGCACTAATTGCCATGCAAGACAAAGAGGCAAACACTCGCCTTTGAGACCGATGTCTAGTGTCACTCGAGACGCAAGCCTGTATCGCGACGAAGCTTGATGTTCCTTCACAAACGATATTGAAACCCCATGTTGACCAGTTTACATTGGACGCTTCCGAAATTTGCAGTGAATGGACGTATCATGCTTTATTTATAAGTAATGACGTACTAAATTATATTTGTATAAAATTTGTTTAGATTTTGTTTATATAAATTGGGTTTTCTTATGGTTTTGTGTTTAGAGTCTTTTTCTTGTTAATAAACTTACATTGAAATAATAGGATATATTTTTTAGAAAGATAAACTAGTATAAAGTTAGTGAAAATGTTTATGATAAGTTTGCATTTTTAGAGCATTGACAATTTTTAGGACATAACAGTTGTTAGTAGCAAAATGATATCAGTATGCATTGATAGTCATCCTCGCTAGCGTTATGGAGGATACTCGAGAGTAGGACTGGATTGTAGCACGATAAATGGTATCTTGCCGGTAACAATCTGAGCTAGCCCGTTAGAATTGTTAGAATTGTTGTCCCAATATGACTCCTCTTCATTGCTGCTTCTGTCAGTTGATATGCAGTGGAGTAGAACACAGTAGGAATTGTCTCCACGTCCAATTAAGCGACTATTCAACGATTTACATCATTTAGTTCAGAACTGAACATTAATAAAAAAATAAACGATGCTTTTCTACTAAATGTTCGTCAATAAATAACTCCGTAAAGCATTAATCAATAGGTGTAGCTCACTTTTAATAAAAGCAACTGTTGTTTTATACAAACTCCTTAGCGGTGTTTACGACAGTGTTTTGTTTACTTTGTTAGCCACCTCGATGCGGAAAGGTATCTAATAGGTGGCGGGGCGTACACTCATTTGGCGCACTTGAGCGTATCGTTACGTGGTGTCGGAGAGGCCCGCGGGCTCGGCGATAACGAGCCACTCCAGCGCGACATCCCGCCGCACTCGCCACACTTGCCAGCGCCAGCGCCTCCCGCCGATACTGCGTGCCTGTAAACCTCTCACGAGCATCCTAAGGTTTACTTTGATAGCCCACGTTGGGCGCCAGCCCTTTAAGAATTTATCCTGCATTTTCTAAGTATAGCTCAGCATGAAACATAAATTGCGACGAATATAATAGTCTTTATTGAATTAACAATGTTAGTTTTACTGAGATTTAATGATACTTAATTAATGTTGTTGATATTTTTTTAAATGTATGTTAAATTTTTTGTTGCATCAGTTATATAACTGATTGTTTAATTATCCCAAAATCAGTCAAACAAAAGCTATAGATAAATACCTCTAAGGCTATCTATTATTAAAATAACTTGAGGTTTAATACATGTCACTTATATTTTTGGATGTTTACTACCATTCGGTTAAATTTTCGTTATAAATAACGATTACGAATTATAATAATCGAAAAATATATGTTGTTTTCATTGGTCCATTAGTTATTAATTTTGACACCGCTGCACTTTGTATGTTAAATATGCGTACTTTAAAATATTTATATATATTCAGCAAAAACGCTGTAAAAGAAGAAAAAACCTGATCATTGAAAATAATTTGGCTCCTTGTCTTTGTAACGTAGTAAAAGCAAGTAATTATTTCATCTTTTGACATAGAAAGCTGACCAGCAAGTATCAAGCTCTACACAATAGCAAGTACTGCGTTTTTTTTTGGCAAACTACTAACAGAATGCCGCGACACGAGAAGAATTGACGCTTAACGTGCGCTGAATTTCAGAGCCCGACGTCAATGGCGAGCCGCCGACCGTCACCTAGAGCTAGGAATGTCTAGGAGAGTCAATATTTTTTAGATTATGATAAGTTTATGCTAATTATAATAATTCCACTTGATAATAAGTGAAAATTGAGCCTTGTATGAAACTCATATCTACCAAAATTATTACATGCGTACTTACGAAATCAATAATGGCCACCGATAGTCTTTATTGCAAATACATATTTTGTAAAGTAGTGGCTATGTTTAATTATCTCTTTTTGACAGTGTACAGATCAATCTGAATTTTGGTGGTGTGGAAGATCACAAGAGGCTCCCGCGGCTTAAACTGTGTGATCGTAAATTAAGAAAAAACGTATTTTAATGTTTATCTAGTTTTTACTGACAAAAGCATTCGCGCGGATATTTTTCTGTAACTGTGCTGTCATTTGCATACTCAAGGATAATGAGCATAAATGTGCAAGCAAGTGTGTGACGGAAAGAGTTGTGTTGAATATTCGTGGAATGACCAGTCTTCTACAAAAACGTGAAATGCTCTTTTATTCAAAAAGATTACCCATCTGAGTAATCGTTATCTTTATATAACATTTATGTTAATGCCAAAAATTCATATGTAGCATTACAGAAAAAAAAAAACTTGACGAAATTATAAACCTATAGTTTAAATAAATAATCGTAATACCAAGAAGAGCAACGCAGTATTTTTATAGTTAAATATACAATTATTGTCAATGTGCATCTGGTTTTACTCACGTTATTTGTATTTTCGTCAGCTTCGCCCGACTAGTTATTAATACAATTATTAAAAGTAATATAGAACTATTATAATGTTCTTTATTCCAATTTAATTTTATAATTCTCAATGCTTTCAAGTTTGTTAACAATAGAAAAACTAACAATTCTTTTATAAGTTTTAAACTACGACGATGAAGGTGTACCTAATCATAAACGTGTTAAATGTGCGCTTCAAAGATAAAAGATACGTCACGTTGACGAGGTCGACAAAGTTGCGCAGTGGGAAGTTTGTTTAATATTCGGGTAAATTAATCACTCTGTAAATCGACATGGCGGACAAAAACTGGCAAAGCGAGAGGCCGGAAGACTGACCGGCCGGCCGGTCGAAACAGGAGCCATTGATTAATTGGTATCAGTAGTAGAGTAGTGACGCGATAAGGGTAGCGTGGTACGAATGGCGGTTCGGACGCACGGACGTGAAAACGCAAGTTGAACTACACATATTTTCGCACTTTTAGGCAGATCAAAGGACAATATGTGTTATTTTTATAAAGCCGATGATTTGATAGATAGGTTTTGTCTATCGAGACATTAGGTATTTCTATAGTATC
>DWJN01004452.1:0-12408 GCA_018248895.1 Carystus phorcus
CAACCAGTAAACAAATAACTTTATACTTTTCTGCCAAACTGTGAGACAGTTTGTCGGCAGATTTATCATAACAAACAGTAACAGTGTATAATCATGTATTAATTTCCTAGTCAAAGGTTTCTAAGTTAATATTTTGTTATATAGATATGTTATGTTATATATAGATATATGTATTTATGCTACCCTCTCTTTCCCCCCTCTTCTTCTGTCTTCTTATTCCTTCCTCCTTATCTTTCGATCAAGATCTAAGTATTGCCTGTAACTGTAATTCGGGAAAAAGCTCCTTGGGATTTTCTTGCGGCTTCTTCTTCCAAGACTCATCGGTTTTGTTGAAGTGATGGCGTAGTGTAACTATCGAACAATGTTCGTACATACCAACTTCGAATTAATGATTTTAATCCCTATTTCTAACGCATATGTGCACGTGACTCTTTATATTTCTTTTGTTTAGTTTGACAAGATCATATACATTTTAGGTATTACCATGAATCCGCTTCATTACCATAAAATGACCATTGCCGTTGTTGACATTAAAACGTATCCCGTACGTGATTGATATGTCAATACGACATGTATTTTGGAATTGTCTCGTTTGCCAATAACACGCTTGTTAGCTGTGAGTAAGTTATGTGTTTGGTTTATCTACGTAGCCCACAGGAGACTAGAGAAGGTCTCTGATGGTACCGTCACGGTTTATAGACTAGTGTCTATTTGTAGTACTAAAGACTGCTTGTTGGTAGAAATTCTCGTAAGGATTGTGTTGTAGTGGTTTGTCTACATAAATATCAACTTTAACTTTCTCCTATTTCATTCGTGTTTACGTGTCGTGTCAGTGTGATTCAGAATGTCATACTGTGATTAGGTCATAATGCCATCTATAGCGTTTATTTAAGAAATAAGATATTTTTCTGAGATTAAAAGTAGTCTATGGTGCTCTATCATCCTTCAACTATCGCCATACTAAATATTACATCGATCCGTTGCTCTGTTGATGTAAAAGAAGAACAAATAAACTTTCACATTAATAATATGAACAATATGGACATTATTATTTAATCGTTCACATAATTAGTAGCCAGTACTTTCCGTTCGTTCCTGCTTCTCTTTTCTTGGCCGACAACGCAATGATGCCTTTGGTATTACTAATTTCTGAAAGAAAAGATAAGAGAAGCATGTTTCTTCTTCTTCATCTTCGATCTTTAGTCTCAAATCGGCACACGATTATTCGTTTGGTTAAGTAGTATGTTACTACCATTTAGCAAATAGATCACATATCCGCACACCGTTTCAAAAACCCGGGCCGTTAGTTCATTCTAACGGTAACCACAATTAATCTCGCCACAATCGGCCACTTAGGGGCGCATGACGTCACTTATTGGTCTGTCAGCCCTGTCGCTGTTGACGGGAGCCAGATTAATGAATGCCGTAAGTGGCTAGTTTATATTAGAGCGGCTACACCACGTTGTTTGACACAAGATCGAGCGAGTTTAAGCGACTGCGAGGTACGAGTATGTATGTCACTATCTACGTAGTTGTATACCACTAGCAGACCCGGCGAACTTCGTATCACTTTGGAATATTTGTCCCGTTTTTGTAATAATTCTTATCAATGCTCAGCTTCTATTGGTCGTACCGTTATGATATATAGCTTATAGTCATAGCCTTCCTCGGTAAATGGAATATCCAACACAAAAATAATATTTCAATTTGAACTAGTACTTTCTAAATTGAATGCGTTCAATCAAACTCTTTAGCTTTGTAATATGTATTAGTATAGATAAATCTGTACTATGTTTCCCAATCGACGAAAAGGTAAGATTTAAAGTCTATTTCGGCACCACACTTTCTTTGAACATAATAATATTTTGTTAGCGACTTAAGCCCCAATGGAGTTCCCAAATTCAATAATAATATTTTATAAGTAAACATAATTAAAAACGCTCGTACACTCGCGATGCCACAATGGACCTGTCGAAAATAATTCGCCGGCCCACCAAGCCGACCGATTATTCACGCCAATGACAAATGACGGTGCTCCGATGTATATTTCGATTATATTTCACGGATTTGCGATAAAGTATTGCTTTGCATATCATTCGAGGTATTTCGTAATTTCTTTCCGCGTTTATATTTTATCCGGCCGGCCGTGTAATGTGTATCTTAATGTTGAATTACGATTGGTTATTGACAGTTGCTGGTTTACTTTTTGTAATCTGCTGCGTTAGTGCTATATCGCGAGTAATGTAATTCAAATTGTATAAATGCAACAAAATAAAATCTTTGATTTGTGTGTGTGATGCATTGGAGTGCGGGCTGGCTCTTATCGATCGTCAGAGATAGTTTAAGTGTTTTTAGTTTTAATAGATAACTGAAGTAATATATAAAAATACAATCCTTACGCGAAGTTTTATCTTAAGACATCTTGCTTTCCCTGCATGGGCTTTGAGTATGTATTCTAGGCCACCTCAAAACGGCTGCGCTGTTATGATTAAAAATCGCCAAACCATATCGGGAAATCTAAGAACTTCCCAATCTTCGTCACTTCCACGGAGAAGGTATTTCCCAAATTAGATTAAGCCCAAGACTACACCACTGCTAACCATCAGGGACTGTAGTCAAGTATTAACTTATAATTAATGAAAAATTAGTAGCAATGCGATAAAAATTAGACTTTATAACAAAGTTTTGTTATTTTCGCATAAATACTAGGACCTCCGAGACAAGATCTTAGTCCGTAAGCATGATTGTATTCAACGAACTAAGCAATATAATACATCTAAAGAATTAGATGTATCTTGCCAAATCCTATACGAGATCAAGTTTCACTATGTAAATAGTGAATAATGGACAAAATATAGAGATCTGTTTATCTATCTTTCGTTAATCTGTGTCGGGGTATACCCATAAAAAGTAATGGAGAGCTATTGAATATATTTGTGAAGTGTTGATTGGGAAGATAATGAAATGGCTGTTCTTTATGTCATTTGGAAAGATAATTATTGAGTTTAGAAAGAGATGGTACCTACCTATATTATAAAAACGTAACTAATTTGATAGTTTATTGATGGTATTAAAAACTACTTTGTATCTTGTACCAATATTAGTTAGTGTCATGTGCTGTGAAAGGTAAAACGATCATGTCGGGAGGTTGACAGGTTAATCTGTCAATAGGTTATGTCAAGTGTCATCTGTCAAACGTGTAACACTATAATTCGGATACGCAAACACCACATATTATTTTTTGTACATTATATTATATGGACAAATTATATATTAGGTATATGCAATGATCGCCTAACCCAAACAAAGCCGGGGCGATCAAGTAGTTTCTATAAAACAACAATTCATTAATAACATGCCGCCAAAATCAGCATTGTCCCATATAAGTATTATATAAAAAATAAACCAATTTAAAGTAGTTTACACTTTTAATACATCACAATAAATCAGAGTGCTGCTTTATAATCACATTAGTGCTATTATACATTCATGAATACGGTATGAATATTGCGTTTTATTGTATAAGTTATGGTTTGGATGATGTGATTTCGTAAACGACTACGTGTTTGATACCTAAATTTCAATATTTATAAGGTGTGAAAATAATTTAAGTAGATTTATTAAAATGTGTAACGTATTGAAATAAACTCATCGGAAACCGAAACTCAAGAGTTACGACTTACAATTTTAATGACGTTTAAATTGGGTTTTTATGTTAAATAAATTATTATTATGTAAGTGTATTACATTTATTAGTATTAACCGCTTTTGTTTCTTTTCTAAACATATGAGTCAAGCGTGCAGATTTCAACTCGGGCTCTTCGCTGCCGTAGACTAACATACAAACCATTAGACTATCTCTCATAATCAAGTAGGTAATAATATTTCTACCTTTAATTTGACAATAATTTAATACGAAAATTTATATTAAATTACTTGTCAATTATCTTCAATATAAACCTTGTTTATGTTACGAAACATAGGTACTATTACAAATTGCTCTTAAATCCTAATAGGCTTGAAATATCAAACAAAAATGTCACCGGCCCAAATTATCTATTGCATGGTGACGTGTGATTGACACCCATCATAATACGGCGATTTAATTAAAAGGGCTCAATATTCGATATAGGAAATCCATGCATGCTGTTAATATAATAAAAATTAAACATAAATGTTATACACTTTAAATAAATAAACGCCTTTACATTTATAACACATGATTTACTGATTACAATTAATATGTCTGACAAAAAATTGTTTTTCACCGACTTCAAAAAATCTCGTTTTTTCATGTGTTAGTCAAATTTGAGCGACATTCAACTAGTAGTCGTTGAGGTATCCTTAATAACACTTGAAATGTATACTTACTTACTGGGCAAATACTTACTTGATGAGTATGACTTAGGAATTTTAATATTTAATACGATGTGTTTAATTGAAGTCCTTTTTATCTTTTGTCAATTGACAAACCGATTATTAATTCTCTTTTAACAATATAGATAGGTATGTTTCTTATAATTTATTGTAATTCGAAATGCCGTCGATAGTTAGAGGGTCGACGGTGTAAATTTGTGGAGTGCTTCGGTGCTTTAGAGGGCACATTGAGGTGTCGCTTTTCATTAATCTTCAAGCAATTGAACGTTATGGGCTTAAATAAGTAGAAATTTCATACGGATTTGAGTACTTTGGAAGGGCGTTTAAGGCGGCTGAGCCAGTTGTTCTTATTAGGAGAAGTTAATAAACTACAATGGCGTAACATCTTATAACATTCGCTTTAGGCACCTAATCCAGTACCCACTAGAGCGTGATGTAGCTCTAAGCCCCAAACACGACCTCGTGCCTTAACTAAAGTGTTTAAGCAAAAATTAAAAGCCAACGTCACATTATAATGGACATTTCTGAAATGATGGAGTGTTTTACTACTTCGTCGATTGATGATCGGCCATTCAATGGAAGCTACTAGTAAGCGGTCCATTGCGGGTGAAGTGAGGCGTGCGTCATTGCCGACGTAAGGAACATATCAATGGACGGGTAAGACGGCGACCGTGTCGTGAATGACGATGGGATGAGAACGCTAATTACGGATCTATGGAGCGCGCGGGGTGTGGCATTCCGCGGGGACATTGAACTTTGTCGTAGATCTAACAATATGATAGAATGGGTTTATTTTAAGTTACGTTTTAATATGCTTCTGTACTGGCCTTCAATTTTTTTTATTTTATATTTAAATTAAGATTTTTTAAAACTTAAGATTCCATAATAAAGTATCTAAATTTGTATTTTGAAACTACGTATACATGCATAACACGCAGTAATTAGATTTAAGAGTATTCTTATTTTTTATTTTTGTTAGTATTAAATTAATTATGTAAATGACAATTTCGTAAAGTAATAAAACATTTTCATAACGGTAATATTCAGAAAACGTTCAGAACAACAATGGTTTACAAATTCCAATTTACTAGCAATAGCGAAACATGTATCTCTTCAAAGGTATTTTTAACAATAACCCGTTCTGTCTATGCGTTTGTAAGTCTGTGGCTATTCGAAATGATGGGCAGTATCATGATGTGAGGCGCAAATGTGTTATCTCCGTACTCTATTTAAAAGACAATCCCACACCGCTCGATGTGAATTCTTCAGCCGCCCGCGCATGCGACGTTAACTACTTTACTATATTATAATATTTTATACATAACTCAAACAGCCCAGCTCCGTACGGTTAGTTAGACAAAATCTTGTCAGATATACAATCTTTTACTTTATATATACTACACAAATAAAATTAGGGACACGTGTGTAAGAAGACTTTAGTTACGAATCGTTAGCTGGTGTTGTCACCTGCTTCTCTTACGTAATGATACGATGATTTCGTCTAAATAAAAGACTCTGTGTAAGTTGTATCGATAGCAGCTGCAGCAGCGGCGATAGCTAGTATTGAACTGTCACTTATCAAATATAATTCTATGTAGTTTCTTTGTTCTGCTTTTGAATTTGATAAAACTGTTCAACACTAGGTTCGCCACATTATGACGAAAAACCCAAAGAATTTATTTATATCAACTTTATTTATGTCAAGGAATCAGTTATCCTGTAAAACTTTAATGTTGTCTATTTCATAGAAACCTAATGTTTAATATGAATAAATAAAAATGTTGGGTCCTTCTTATATAATAAACTCTTTGGTGTAGTCTTTTGTGACTCAGAAACTGGCAAAATAAAAATTTGTATGACCCTAGTGGTAACCTATAGGTCGTAGTATGTTTATTAACATGTAAAAATCACATACTACTTAGGTAGCCTAGTTAGTCTAGTTGGTCTATTTAAACATTTACTCAAAAACGTCAGATACATCGTTAATATTACCTTTGACACGTAGTAATTCAAACGGCTTTTTCTTATAAAAATGATCTTAGGAGCGAGATGGTTCTTATGGTCCATTCTTATTCGTTAATTTACGGTGTAGTAGTCCCGTTAATTAATGATAATATCTCCGAATTACAAACACACTCAAACACAATGTACTCATTGAAGTCAGCACCCACACTATTGTCGATGAAGTTGTCAAACTTCGATCAAAAATGTAGATATAATTTGTTTTGACGCATCAATTTATAAGTCTTCAAGTTTTTTTGCACTGTTGGTTAGATATTTTCCTTATTGTGGATCAAAGAGTGATCTTTCGAATCATTTATATTGTGATACGGCACGTTCCTTTGGATTTGTTGACGGGGGCAGGTCTTTGAAACTTAAATGACATACATAGTAGATCTATCACTTTACATATATAATTCTTCTATTGGTGAGTTATTGAAACCCTACCAAACGGTTGGATCCATAGTAATGAAATTCTTTGTCAGTGTTTATAAGATTAAATGGCTTAGATTTATAATTTGTTCCGCTGGATGGATGGATTTTCCGTATCCTATAGTATAAAAATTTAATTTCCATGATTTTGTTCGGTAAACAAAAAGTAGTTATTAAATGGGTTACTACAAGAGAGTATTTTAATATAATAGTTTTTGTTCTTTTTATTTCGAAGTTACCATAAAAATATTCATGTTTCAGTTTATTGAAAAGTAAAATTATAGCTATTATAGTAATAAAAAGTGTGTATTAGCATAAAATCCGATTTTACAGATGAAACTTAAACTTAAAAATGACTGCCTTGAAAATAGGCTTTCGACTCGTTAAGTTATTCGCGCCTGGTACGGATTTGATCATAGTTTAATACAAGTATTTGTATAATAACATACCGGATAGCAACACTAATTCGCGTAATAAATCATCCGAGATCCGTACACACGTCACATCGTCTACCAAAAGCAATATGTTATATGTTATCGGTAGTCCCGCTATTTGACGGACAGAATATATGTACTTACAAATTGATACCTTGTGTGCGATATTTTTTTTTTTACTATCATTTTATGCCAAGTACATGTTTGATGAGAAGTATGATGAATGGAAATGAGAATTGGTTGGGTGGTAATATTTTAACGGTAGCGTTGATTTTTATTACGGAAACGTCTAGTGCAAACTAAACTATTCATTAATAATTTATATGCTACTAGTAGACCCAGGGAAGTTCGTATCACCTTGGAACATTTGTCCCGTTTTTGTAACATCTCTTATGAATGTTCAGCTCCTATTGGATGTAGCGTTATATAGCCTATAGCCTTCCTCGGTAACTGAATTATGCAACACAAAAAGATTTTTTCAATTCAAACCAGTAGTTCTTGAGATTAGCGCATTCAAACTATCAAACTCTTCAGCTTTATACTAATAGTATAGCAGTACCTATAGATAGTATAGATGAAAGCAAAATGTTATTTCTTGAATAATGGATAAGTTAACACTGAAACATGAACTGTTGAACTGAAATATGAATGACTCTGTAACACGCTTTTTTTTAGTCATTTTGTTTGATTTTAATGTATCCGCTTAAATTCACCAATCGTTTAATGATATACTTGTAACTAATCAGAAGTGGGATGTATCACGTTTGATCACAGATGGTTAGAGTGACCTCCGTATGTTTAAAGGCTCAATAAGTTAGCGCATCTCCGTAATGGCGTCCGTGTGTTACCCTTAATACCTTTAATTACCGCCATCGCCGTGACGCCGGTGCTAATGGATGCACGGTCGTGATCTATGACGCGACATTGAGACCGTATCGAGCGCGTTATATCAATGTAACGAGAACCAGTCTTGATTCTGAACTATATCATGACAACCTAATACACTTCTACTCTTTACATCCTTCGATTTAAGAAGAACAGTTGGCCACAGGTCAAATTTCGTGATTCATTTTGGCAAGTCTTCGGCGTTTGGATTAAACGGCTTCTTACTTATTTTCTTCGTCATTGTCGGCATTTTTTTCAGCTCTCTTTTCAAATAAATATATCGACAGCTATTCAGTAAGGTTTAGGTTTCTTAAAGACAAGATTTGTATGTTAAAATCGAAATTATTGTTTCGGGCGCTTATAACTTAAATATTTTACTACTACAAAAATTTCTCGATATAGGGAACGAATTCCAGCCCACTAAAGAAGTGGGAATTAAATTTAATAATATTATTATTATTTTTCTGTGAAGCTATACCTATAGCTACCACTAGCAATCAGCAAACAATTCCTCGTATTCCGAGTGGGGGTATATGAGAGAACTTTCTTTCTTCTCGTTTCTATCTTGATAGGCAATGCTTGTGTGATCATTTTGTTGTGCTGACATCCGTAATCGACATTTAGCATTGGCCATTGGGTGACTCTTCTGTGTGTTTGTCAGCCAGTTACATAAAAAGTCTTTTAACAGCTAGTACAAATAGTATATTTTACGAATGTTTAACTAACGCAATGAAGCTTCTAACACTTCTACTTATCCACCTTTCAAGCTTCTATTGAAATCCGGTGGAAGAAAAAACCAATCCATTTTGAATAAACTCCTGAATGTAATTTAGTTTTTGCTATCATTCGCCATAGTGGTTTAAACTCCGCAAAAACAAATGTAATGTTCTACTAAGTGTACTTATTTTCGTTTTCATCTATTTGTATAAGGAACAATGATGTTTTTGTTGGTGTATGGGAGGTTCTCCACTGGACAAGCGACAACGATACATGGCGGGTTATTAATTGATTGGCCGTAAAAACTCGACTTATAGGCTTTTGTTGGTTTAACTGTTGTGAAATTGAGCTGGGCTAGTTGCGTGGCAAAAAAATTCTAGCGCTTCAGTGCTTCAATGGACATTGTAAGGATGTTTACACAAATAAAGTAGCGTTTTACACTCACACAGATTCATATATGTCTTTGTATGTTACAAGTTGGTCTGGTTATTAGATGGTAGTCCGAAAATCTTTAATTAAAGCTATGAAATAATAATTAGATTTAAATGTAAATGGATCGGGTTTAATCTTGGCTCTAATATATTTTTAAAAATGTTAACCTTAAGCTTCATATTTCGCATGACTTGTAGCCAAATAATTTGCTTAAAAGTTAGTTAGAATAGACTGAAATTGATTCAAGGCTTTACTTATCTCCTACTTATTGCTAGATTGTAAATGATCATTTAGAGTATAAGTCGAAGGATTTTGAGGTACTCTTTCTGTTTATCATTTCATTATCACCTATAGTTATCCGCATAGAGACGTCCTTGTATTTCGATCTTTCTGCAATACGAAATACGATTCAATACAAAATAATATACAAAAAGCCTAACAACCACACAATCTGCTATTCATGTTAAGGCCAAGCTTCAATAATTTTAAACCCTAATTGCCTATTGTCCATCTCCGAGAAGCGATCGCATTACCATTTGCTCCCCGATCTTTGGCCACTGAAATGGTAATGTGGAAAAAATTGTTATTTTCAAATATGACAGGAATTAAAAATAAGCTAAAGTACTCTATCTGAATAACAGATGGCGTTACTTTTTAACTGCTTTGTCAAATGTAACGGTGATCAATAAGACGTGTTGAGATTAAAATTGTTTGATTTCTTTTCGCTTATTCGTTGCCGGTTTGATGGTTTAAATCATTAATCGTTTAAAATAATTCCATTAGAAATGAACGGTCGAGAAAATGACCGAGATAATATACTCATTAAATTAATAACATACATATTTTACACCGTAATCGTTTCAAATTAAAACTATTCGAAGACAAGTCTTCGAGATGTCATAAGATCAAGGGATAATATAGCTTATCTTTATAGCAATAAAGTAGGTAATTGGTTCCGATTTGGTAAGTAATAATATTTCACATCTACTGTTTCTATATTGAAACAATTTAGTATTTGAATATAGATATAGTATCGCTAATACTTAGGACTAACTGTATGTACCTATACAGTTCTATTTTTAAAAGCTTTTTTATTAAAATAGTAACTGCTTTCGCTTTGATCAGGTAAACCTAATCGGTTATGCCGTGTCTGAGATTATCTAGAACAAAAGACAAACAGAAAATAAAAAAATGGAATTGTATGTCAAATGCGATTATCTATTTTAATTTATTATTTTCTAATCAACGTTTTAGAAACCCGAATTATTTTGAAATGCCTGTTAGTTCAACAATATTTAAGCCTTTTAGAATCCGGCGGTCAATATTCTATCTTTATTAACACTAAAACTTTGAAGAGCCGAATATAAGTGAAACAAGTGTGCATTACTAGTGCTAATAAAAAAGATAGGTGCCTGCGGTGGCATTACACATAATACTGAGCTTACGCATAAATCAGTTTCTCCGCGTTTTATGATTTTTTTTAATATATATTTTATAGTGCAATTAGGTGTAAATGTCAAGCAAGTGCCTATTTAGTTAGTGATTAAGTGCCTATAGTTGAACTTGTGCACTTTATATTATTATGTTCAGGCCATTATGTTATAATTAAATATGCCTATAAAATTCATCGCGTGTAGCCAGTTAACTTATTATTAATTTACTTTGTTAGTATGGATGGTTACAATGTTTATTATGAGAGTACACTATACTTAGTAAGATTCAACAATAAATACGTGAAGGAGCTCAGAAGTATGACGGCACTTGGAATAAATTAAAAGATGTGTTATCAAGCTCGCAATTCCGTTATTCTTACTCAATATATATACACAAACATAGACTATAAAAAAATAAGAAAAAGCATTTTTTTACATATACATAACATAGCTACAAAAGTAACAACTACAACATATACTAACGGGTTTCACAGAAAGATAAGCGTAGCAATACGATAATGTGTTCACAATAATTTGGACAATATAAGCAATGTAAAGTTATGATGGCTAACTATCGTTGACCTCGATAGATAGATAGTTAGGCAACACTGATCTTAAGTAGAAAACTCTGTCGGCAATGGATTACGCTCTGTATTCCGGCCCGATGCGGAATGCTTTTTGAGTTATATTAGAAACAAACAGAAGTTAAAATTCTACGTATAAATGAAATCCTTGACAATCTTATACTAATATATAAAGCTGAAGAGTTTGTTTGTTTGTTTGATTGTTTGAACGGGCTAATCTAAGGAACTACTGGACCATTTGAAAAATCTTTTAGTGTAACATAGTCCATTTATGGAGGAAGGTTATAGGATATATAACATCATTATGAGATGAATAGGAGAGGAGTAGCAGTATAAAATATTGCAAAATCGGCAAAATGTTGAGCTTTCCTTGCGTGCGCTAAGTAAACGGTGAAAGTTACTAAAAAATCATGTACTACAAGATTGTTCTTCTCTAAAAGTTCTAAATAAAAGTCCGCGACAGCATATGCCTAGCTTTTAAGGTTAACCCGCAATAACCATTTTTATGGTTATCAAAATAGTTCTAAAATGATAATTTATATGGCAAAAGAAAGTTTGCTGGATCATCTAGTCAATTTATGTAAGAATCATAATCGTTTGTTTAAGATTTGCGGGGTGGTTTAAACTATTCAGGCAGTCAGGATTTCCCGGGTTACAGTTTCCGACCACCGAGCATCCTCGCTGACATATACATTTTTGTTTTAGGCTCGTGAGTATGAGTCACAGGAGAACATAGTGGGGAAAACACTTTCCCGTGAGTTTCTTATTCACTTTATTAAGAAACTGCCGACTGCTAAATGCGCGTTAAACGCTTGATATGTTCTACAATATTCGAAGTAGGTTGACTTGTTAACTTGAAGGTTATTCTAATAGACGCTCCTTAAGCCAAGATTCCCACCAGGACTAGTGCGATGTGCACCGAATGATGGGTCACAAATTCAATTCCTAGACCATAGACATTTATGAGACAATTAAATATTCGTACCCCAATCTAGAGTATTTTGGATGACTTTTTGTTTATATCCATATCAACTGCAATAGTAAACTGCAGAGTATGAGCAGAGTTGAGTATAAATTCACTTTATTATCATTACCTTTGATCATAAATACGTC
>DWJN01004453.1:0-12407 GCA_018248895.1 Carystus phorcus
GGCACCACGTGCAGGTGAGGTTGACAATTGGGGCTGAATAGATGTTGTCTTCTCCCCCTTACCCCCCAATCACAATTTCTATTTCAACTAATAATCATCTCGCGGAATTAAAAACGTAACTGATCTATTTTTATATAGATAGAACTAAATCAATATATCACATGTAAATACAGGTACCTACAGATTTAGTTTGCTCTTAAAAGATATTTCATTTTAGATACGTACGATACCTGTTCTTGCCTGGTACAATAACACCGCATGGAATATTCTTGAAATTCTGGTGCGCTTTGCGTCTTGTCACCGCCCTATTTTACATATTGATTATCCCATATAATATTGCTGTAAGTATATATCATTATCTTTTATTAACATAATCATAGGCTTACTAAAGTATATTACAATTATAACAGGTTACCTAACGATTTACATTTGTGTGAATTAACAGTTAATAATTTTCCTTCGATAACTGAGATCGACAAAACCGACTTATATCGATTTGTTTAACGTAAATAGATTTGACTCAAATGACTCAAATGATACCAACAAATAAGAAAGTAGAATTTGCGCCGCAGATGTCATGGCCATACACAATTAACATTACAAATATCCACGATCCGGGAACAAACATTTATCTATCACGTTAATATCTACCCACATCGGGAACATCGTTCTCTTCCAGGCAAAATCGAATGGTGTAAATACGATGATATCCAATTACGAACTTTGCAAATTTTACCTAACATTAATTAATTTATAAGTGTACGAATATAACAATCAAATAGTTAACCTACATCAAAGTTTAATACTTAAATTTAATCAATATACTGCCTTAGTACTTCAAAGGAATAAATCTCACATGAAGTTATTCAAACAACCTTATATTTCGTATAAAGTAACCGCACGGGTGTGCGTGACAGCAAAAGCCACAGTAAACAGCCGGTTTTCTTCTAGGCAACAAAAATTACCTTTGATTAATGTAATATTTTAGCTAAATTATTTACATTCCTATAATACGGCCGATGACGTGCCTGAAACGTTGTTAGTAATAACTGCCTCAATTAGTATTCACCCTGCCTCAGTTAGAAGTATTTCTGCCTTAGTTGATAGTGTCTGTATCGGCGAAGCGAGGAATTCCGTCTTCGATTGTCATCCATTATGTAATAAAAATTTGTTCTCGTGTCGTAGGTGCTTGTGATATTTAATGGGGACACACCATGATACTCTTAAGACAGGGGTTCTTTATAGGGGAATGTAAAAGGATTATAATTATTATTGCCAATGTTTTATGTTGTGGCAATATTTAAATATCGCATTCAAACGTCACTGAATTATGAAATCATTTAGTTTAAACTTTAATACAATACAATACAATATACTTTATCGTGCACACTTAGTCAATTTACATATAAATTTTGGCGTTGACAAACACAATTGGCGGTCTTATCGCTTAAATAAATAAATAAATAACGTTAGGCACTCTCAGCCCTCTTTTAGAGTTACCTGTGTCGTGACTGCCATGAACAACATGCAAAGATAAGCACACACCCCCAGACCGAGAACAGAAATTTAAACTCATCATTCAAAATTCTGCCCTACTGGAATTAGAACCCAGGAACCTTCGAACGGCGATCCGGTATGATGACCCTTGCGCCACGGAGATCATCATAACTTTTAAACCATTTAAACCTTAAAGAAGACACAGAACAGAACTAGTACCCCGATGTAATGACACTTGGATATCTTATCATTTGAATTAAAGACGCAATAGTTTTATAAATGTTGTTTTCTACACTAACTTTACCGCGAAAAGTTCGTGAAGACTTGTGAAAACAATTTGATTATTTTCAGACCAAGCAACACAGATATGACAGTGGCTACAACTGGCTAGACACGATATTATACATAGATTTGGTGGTGATGTGCTATGTTGCGTATTACAATGAACGGTCTCTTCTAGTCACTCATCCACTGCTTACCTTGTCGCGATATTTGAAACATGGATTTCCGTTGGATGTGTTAAGTATTTTTCCCTTGGAAGAAATGGTACGTTTTTCGATTCCATTTTAATATGAATTTGTAGATTGGTAAATGTGAAAAAGTGATATTTAACGTGTAATATCCTAAGATGGCATTAAATAAGGCACTTAACAAAATGAAATACTTTTTAATATTGATGAAATCTATACTAATATTTTCTATAAAGCTTAAGAGTTTGTATGTTTGAACGGGCTAATCTCAGGAACTACTAGACCGATTTGAAAAAATCTTTTAGTGTAACATAGTTCATTTATGGAGGAAGGCTATAGGCTATATAACATCACACTAAAAAATAATAATTTATATGGAAAAACAACGTTTGCTGGGGTTAGCTAGTAAACTATAAATGCACAGTCGCAATTCTAATCTCTACTAATACATCATATATTAATGCTTAAATTATGCTTCAGTCAATTAATCCAAATATACACACCCCGGTAATATTCTCTTTGACTAATATTAGTTGCTAGACAGTTGACATTATGATTATTTCAGGTACAATGTGTATAAATTTCTACAATGTATTAAAACTACCTTCAACTCGATCGAAATCGTTAAATGTGTATTGTACCCAAAAATCATCTATTATTATTAAACACAATGAAGCATCTCATAAGAAAATTGTGATGGTGGACATACTATAACAATGCTTTTATCATTGAAAATACATTTTTTCAAATTGTTCTAAAGTTTAAAATTACATGTTTAAATTAAATTTCGATACGTAGAAATAAATGCTATTGTAAAAACCCAGGCAAAAATAACAATTTATGTAAGCTATTTAGAGGAAAAAATTAAATAAACGCTAAACTGAGCCGAGGGAATTCTCATGTTTGTAGCGTTTTAAATTCTTTGCTTCTTTTTTACAGTTTAAAATTGTAAATGACCATTCCGACACAGATCTCTACAGAGTGAACCGGATTTTACTGGTATTTATCCAATGTAAATTTACTGTTTGCGTAAAATTTATAAATTATTGCAACTTCACTCAAGAGCCACCCTTAGTCGCTCCTGAGTCATAAAGAATGCTCCTAAGTAAAAGGATTGTGTTATTAAAACTGCTTTTTAAGAATAAGAATCGAGAATTAACAAGTAACGTTCACTTTAAATCACGTAATCGCATCACAAAATATTGCGATAAAAAGCCACGAATACAACCCTCATAGAATATTTCTTCACTATGTCAATCACATAATCTAAGGCGATTATATTCTCCCGTTAATAGTACGATGTATAGTTCCCTCAACATCGTTCTTAGTAAACACTTGTGACTTTGATCAAGGTCGAAGTAGACATTGACCATATTTATTATGTCATCTTTTTGTTATTAGTTAATGCTTAAATAAAATCCTTCTTGTTGTGAAGTTGCAAACTCTTGGGTAAAGCGCTCTAACTTAAAATAACTTATTCACGCTCGACTTAAAGTCACTTGCGTAATAACTGAACGATAACAAGAGATTTTTATTCCAGTCAATCACAGCCTAGGTTTCATTTCACTTTCCTACTTTTTAATATCGGTGCAGCATTCTTCATACATATGAGTATCGGAAATATTTGCTCTCACATCCCGGTCGTTACAATATTCTTATTGTTTTTATTTCGACGAGTTTATTTAAGCGAGAATCATAAGTCTTATTCTTATTCTTAGGTGACGAGAATCATAACCGCGTTTAACTACTGGGAGGGTGACATAATGCAAGTAAACCAAGTTGTAGTGCTTCTTAAATTCATTCCGTTCGCTGTGACCCTCGTGAATTTCTCCACGGCGCTTGTCTTCATGAAATCGTGCAAGTCTTATACAAGACCAGAATCGTATTATACACTTGTAAACTGCACACGGGTGTTAGTGCTAAACAGCAACAAGTTTGAAATAAAATGTAAGTATTACAAACATCTTATTTTTTATTATTATTATAGACAGATCCATCTAATGGTAAGTGGCAAAGAAAGTGTGATTCCCAAATCCTGAAACACGACTAAACACTTGGGAACTAATCGAAGCAAAATCGTGGAAGCTACAGGCAGCCTTCACAAAAACAATAATATCAGTAATAACATTAACGATACAATAATGACTCTTGTGAAGCCTTTCACACAGCCCAGTATTATTATCATTAAAATAAAAATATTTTTTTATTGATAACAAAACATCAAGTCTACCAATAACCAATCCAGAATAAAAAATCAATAGACAGTTGCAAACGAAGTTTGACTCAGCTTGTTTATATATACAATATAATTTTTTGTTTTAAATTAATCAGTTACATTCCTATAACAGGAACTATTTTAACAGTCTGTTTACGAGGTATACAAACCCCAAAACCGTTATTTAATTTGCTACAACTCTACAGCTTTGGCTTTTTACAGATGCAGTTTCCGAATACGTACGTACTTTCTACTGGGTTTTTGAAATATTTGTAGGTAAGGATACATTACTTTTTTATCCGTGCTATCCCGCCGTTTCTTCTATTTATAAATCACTTTCCAAAACGGTGGTAGATGTAAAATATTTGACGTTCATAAGTGTAATCCTTATTATTATAAATGTGAATGTAAGTTTGTTTGTTACGCTTTCACACCAAAACTTCTTAACCGATTATCATACTTTGTAGCGTTGTAAACATATTTTTAGAGTTATTAAAAATGACAGGATACTTTTTATTAAACAACATATTAAAATAAAATATGCAACGATCTTTGATATTTATTTAATTTGCTTAACGCGAGCGAAGTTGCAGATAAGAGCTAGTGTGTCATAAATAATCTACAAGAAATGAATGATTTGAGTTGATTGAGTTAAGAAGATATTTGAGCTATCGTTTAAAGTATGGATACCTGACAAGCGTAATAATAAATTTGGAACGCTAGAATATAAAAATCTGATAAGACCATCATACATTGTAAATGATTCTCACGAGATCTGATAAAATATGATTGCTACCTACGACAAGAAACGATAAATAAATACTATAATGACAAAAACGTGTTTATTTAAACAAAAACGGCTATCACTAATAAAAGTATTATTTGGTATATAAATGCTATTAAATCACTTAATATTATATCATAACACTTCAAAGGCTCTTTATGCATATAATATTTCGTCGATAGTCACTTCATCCGCTTATAAATTCAATAAATTTAAAGCGTTTTAAATTTGTCGTGAACGTCACATAAAATGCACTCTCGCATCGCTTCGTAATAACCCAGTTGCATACGTAATATTTGTCTCATGAATATAAACCTATAAAACTTTATGTAACGGGTGTTGTAGATCACACGGAGTAATTGACAACAACAGGAGTTGCTACGGCTTTGTATAGTTTTTATACAAGTAAAATATGAGCGCAAGGATCACCTCAATATAAGTGGTCACCGATGCGTTGTATACGAACGAAATGTGCAAAAATTGATCGCTGTTTTAATGACGATAACTAGACAGGCAGGTTAAATTCAAATGAACGAACACCATCAGATTAAACTGAGCTATACAAAGCCCAATGACTTTCAATAGGAAGGCAGATATTCAGTGCAATAGTAATTTTGTTCTTTGTAGACGAAATAGAAAATAAAACCATAACTCGGCTGATCTTTGCTTTGCCATCCCAAAGCGTGAATGACAAAATATGCAACAAAACTCGAACACCAAACAATTCAATGGGGGAGGTGGCTGCCGAACTTCGTCAATAGTTGGCGCCAGTAGAGTTTCTGACATCGCGTTGAATGACAATATGGCTATTTTCATTAATTCCGCTCTTTGATTAGTTTGTTTTTGACTTTATTTATTAAGATCACATATTATCGACTATTTCACATGATTGTTACGAAATAGCTTTTCGTAATTCATGTAAATGTATGGGGTACCACTTATTAAAAAAAAACCTGAAAAATGGATTATGTACTAAAAAATGTAAAAATATCAACTACGGAATAAACTTATAATCTATGAACAATGTGAAATCCTGAAAATTTTAGTACAGAATTAACTATACGATTGTCTCAAACTCCAATATGCCATCTGTTCACAGATATGCACAGCCTTTTTCGTTAGAGATTAGTCAAGTTTGTCTTCCAATTTTAAATTTCAGTCAAGCATTCTTTTCAAACTTACCTCTTCACGTATGTTACCAGGTTGCGGCTGCACACCAGTAATAATAGCGAATACAGTGAACGTATGGTTGTCCATGGCGCTTCAAATGGCAGGCGTATTGTACTTCGCATACATGTTCGGATACGTAGCATCTACTAGATCGGCAACGGCTCACGCTTTGCTTGATCATAATGTATGTATTTTAAAACTCAAACTTCTTTACCAATGATAGCAAAAAAGGTGATTAAAACCTGACGTCTCGTTGTCATAATTTCCAGCCATGGAACTACATAAAGTACATATTATTATACGTGCTATATAGTTATAGATATGTCTCCCAATAATTAGGCCATCACACATACATATACACATATACAAATGAATATATAGTATACATATATTAATATAAATAAAATAATAGAATATTTAAGTGTCATGTCTACACTAGTTAACGCATTAGGTAATAATCTGTAATGTTAGCTATAAGTGTTTTAAATAAATAAATAAATATGTAAACGTGGTTGTGGTTGTGTAGCATACCTACCTACTCATACACGTAGGCATGCACAAGACAATTCCTTTGCCTTTAAACTACTAGATTCTTCCACGCTGCTTCAGTGTAGATTGGTAGAGGGGTTAGTGGCCAACTTAAGTTTTTATGTCGCCTGGAGGCCTCCATGGCCCTTCGATTGCTAACCTAACGACTTAACGAGCCGTCTGAACCATGACAATGTTCAAGAAAACCAAATAACCTACTTTTTCGTCGATGTGTCATATAAAATTATTTGTACCAGGTAAGTCTTTATAATACTAAACATATGTACATATATGTATGTATGTACTCGTATGATATTGTGATTTATTGAAGTGCTTTGGATTTTTGTTTTAAAATAAATAGAATTTTTTTAGCGGCAAATCCTAGGCTGTTCACTTTAAAAAGCAGCTCTTAAAGCGGATTTCGACAGACGGTTCGATACATTATGCATGATTTTGATCTCGCCCGCTATCTGAGCGTTACGCGAACCTTTTTAATATCCGCTCCCCTGTGTACGGCGTTATTTATGTTTTATTTATAATACCATAAGGCATTTACATTTCATGTGCTCAAATCATCTCTCATGTTTACGTCTCTGGACGATTGAATTTAATGAGATTTTGTATAATATAAATATCGTAAATCAAAGGGTTATAAATGTGACTGACGAATAAATGAAAAAGATTTTTAAAACAAGTTCTTTTAGTTATTTTTATAAAAAACGAAGTAATGTCACTTTACTTATTTTGTTCCGCCCATTAAACAATTTCATTTTATACTCATATCATAAGGGTAACTATGAGTATAAGTATAACAAACCGCCATTTTGTAAAGTTCGCCATATTGGTTAAAAATGGTGGCACATAAATAATCATGTTTTTTTGTAAATCTCAAATGCTGAATTTCAACTCGATTGGACATTAAGAAATGAAAACATAATGGGCAATATAGCTAAATGTTTGAAATTAAGTAATTATGAATTAAAATTTAAATTATCTTATTATAACTATTACTGTCCCACTAATCTTTATATAATAAACTTTTTTATATTATTAACTTATTAGCTAAACCTCCTTCTGAATACCCAACAATTACAATTAAATTTCGAATTAAGAATCTTCAAAAGAAAAAAATATATAAAGAAAAAGTGTCATAGAATTCAAATTTGCTTCGTTGTATCTTTTTACGCAGGCATATCCATTATAATTATCCTCTTCACGTAACTTTAGTAGTTTAGTCGCTAACTTTATACGCGACGAGAGATTCTAATTAGAAGTTATACACATTGCACGTTAGGTAGATGGCTTGGGGCTAAAAATACATGGTGTGTCTAAAGTTTCGTCATTAAAACGCTGCGACAGCAGTACAATCATAGTAATAGTTTTATTGAGCTCGATCCGCTAACTTTCAGGAAAAAACAAAGGATCTAGCAAATTTTCTCTATCAAGAGAACGTGGATCCGATACTTGCAGTAAAAACATTGAAATACTTTGAATATGTTTGGAAAAGAACGAACGGGAGTAACCCACAAGTTAGTATTTCATTTGTAATTTCATTGTTATATCTTCGGATATGAAACCCTATTGGAAATCCATAGAAAAATACCTATATTTTTAGTTTTTGATAATAACTTTGTTTTGTTATTTGCTAAGTAAAAAATCTTATGAATACGGAGTATAAAAGCTTCAGTCTGTTCTTGATTCCAAGCCAAAATCTCCTTCCTTATACCTGTTGAACACTGAACAAGACAATATCACTAGGCCATGCCCCGTCTATTGTATGCAAGCTATCCTAATTAGGGTTATAACGATATTCTTACTATAAATCATTATTTGTTTATTTATTTATAAACAAAAGGTATTACTTAATATTAAGGGCATTGTTCATCAGTGAACTCTAAGGTTAATAGGTTTAAAAAAAACAAGAAATATATATCTATATAAATAAACTATATTTTTTTTTTATTATTTTTATTTATGCATACATATGTATATGAGAAAAAATATATCATAATATTTGTATTGATATCTGCAAAATACTTGAGTAATTTTGATAATATACATAAAAATACATAGTAATGTAAGACAGGCGTTTTATAGGTCAAAGAAAACGTTTATATCTTCCTCTATGAATTAAAATTATGGTCAAACATTTAACAAAGATATAAAAGACTAGGAGCGCGATTAAATTTCCTTTAATCCGACACATTACACTCCACAAAGTGTTATAATTCCCTTTTATGGGGGATATAAATTGTGCAGTTAGAATTTAATTTATAAGGCGGGGAAAGAATTTGCTTTTCAAAGTGATTCTTAAATGTGGCACTAGATTAATGAAATTCGTCATTTGATGAAATATCTACCGGTCGTGTCAGACAGCATAAAATCACTGCAAGACTTATTTTCGATAGCATTGGCCACTTTACGAAAAAGATCTAAGATAGGATTGATGTCAATATGTAGGTATAGATGTCTTCAATAGGCAATGGGATCTTTACCGTATGAGTTAAATGAAACAATGCTCATGCAATCTGCAATGCAAAACAATGCCTCCAGTAATAACAATTCTGAAAAACACGACATTTTAAATGTATGTATGATCCCCTAATACCTATACGTGACTCCATTTATTAAATAGAGAGGCCTATGTCCAATAGCGGACGTCCAAAGGCAAAGATTGAATCAAAATCTATCAAAAATCACGCGACAACAATAAGGTCACTTTGTATATCTATTTGTATATGTTCAGTTTCTATTTAATTTAAAAAATCATAGTTGACAGTTTGTCTAATGGATTTATTTACTAGTGTAATATAACATAAGACGTAACAGGCAATTTAAAGTGAAATAAGAAAAGGATTTGTAAGGTATTATTACTATCCTCTTGCCAACTTCATAAACAAATTTCTGAAAAATTCAAATTTTTTACACTAAGTTCTTATGCATCGTTAAGAATACTTTTCAAAAAAAATATTCATCATTCCTATATCCGTAACAAGAGCACTTATTTCTATTCAACAATCATTAATGAATATTGCTTTAATGTAGCAAATATGTCGGGGATTAAATTCTGCGTTAATGGAAGATACATTGGTGTTTATGTACGAGAAGGCGCTACGAGAAGTGCCCCTCTTCGGGAAAGTGGAGCGGTCTTTCATCAGGGTCATTACACAGCATCTCCATGAGATGTACTTCCTTAAAGGCGACACCGTCGTACAATGCAAGGACGTGCAGACAAATGTGTATATCATATACAGAGGAAAGGTAAGTTTGTCTTCTCTTTAACTGTAATATTCCGTATAGACTCAGTGAGGAAGGTTGTATACACTTTTGAGAACGCTATGGGAAATCATTAAGCATATTCCCTCGTTCTGTTACACTCCACTTAACTAATTCATAATTAAGTAATTATTAATGAAATAAAAAAATATCAATTTTTAAGAAAAATTCAATAATTGATTTTTTAGTAATTTTTAACTAATTTTCATGCTAGAAGCTAAAACAATCTTGTGCCCTATATTTTTTTACTTTCGCGTCATTTCAATCAGAAACTTTATACTTTATTTTCATCAAAATATCATCAATAAAATTAAATGTTTCATTTCAGGTAGATGTTTTAAGTTCATATAGCGAAATGATTACATGCATGGGACCCGGAGGAATGTTCGGTAACTTCACAGGGGTTAGTACATATCATATAACGTTATATAGATTTCACAGAAATCATTATAGCCCTTTAAGTAATTTTAAGCAATGATACATTGAACAAAAATTCAAATATTTATAAACCATTTAAGCCTTAAGATTCCTTCTGTGGATAACAATATCAAATATAGAAATAAAACATCAAAACCACCGAAAATTCTGGAACATCCTGTCACGTAAATTTCTAGCCCTTCTAATAGATGGATTATTACTTTATATGGTCATCAGAGAAGTGTTTATCTACTAACAGACTGTGCACCATCTTCAAAGTTAAACTTCGAAAGTGTGCATAGTAAATTAGGCTCGGGAATGGATGCATGGATTTTTTTTTAGATGTAATCTCAAAACGGATTGCGACTACAACGAAGCACTTTAATTACTTACCTGCGGTATGATTTTAGCAACCAGTATCATGTTCGCAAGTTTCAATATATGCAAGCAGAAGCCTAGATCTTCTAGTATTGCCGTGTCAAACCTTCATGAACTTAGTCAAATTCTATCCGAAGATACAAGAACCTCTTTACAAAGCATTTGAAATATCTAAAGATTATATACTGCCCATTTCTATGGAAACGATGTCGGATGATGAATCTTCAGGTACATATTATTTTAATTTGTCCTAAGAATAACTTACCCTAAAATATTCGTCCACTATACGAATAGTTCTAAGAGATTTGTAAAGAAATTTTGTAAGTATTTATTTACCCTCAAAAGTTGAGGAAGATAACATTAGCAATTACGTTGACGTGCGTTGAATGCACTTATCTGGTTGTGTTGTATTTTTTGTTTTATAAATAACAAGGTTAACAGTTAACTTTTCTCGTAAAATAAATTATGACTGTGAAAATCGCGGATCGTTTGCCGTGAACTTGCTGAGCATTCACTTCACCTTGAACCAGCTCGCAAATCGAAAATTTAATATCACTGTAAATACCTTTAAATTTAATGTAAGCAGGTAAATATGTGGCGCGTGATGATGTGTTTATGCCGCACATATTAGTTATTTATCTTTTTATTACTATCTTTCAAATTATTATTATTACGGATCAACTAGTATAATAATAAATATTGAATAAAGTGGTATCAACGTAGTACTTCTTTTTTAATTAAATTAAGATTTATTCTACATATACACCACTCCTGAAATTAACCTCTTATAATATCCATTTGTCTTTCAGAAGATTCCGATCTAGACATTTTATCACAAGATTCTGCTTTTGAATCCAGAAGTGGTTCAATAAAATACGAAGTACCAGGTACATCTTATGTTGTTTCTACATTATTTACAGGTTATCTAAAATTAATATAGTGAAAATGCCTAGTTTTAGACTCAAAGACGAAGGGGAGTACCTTAACATGTTTTAATCCATTAAACATTTCTTCACCAGGGCAAATTTCCACCCGCAGTTCACAATCAAACATAAGTTCGGCCAAATCATCGGCTAGTGTGATGACTTATCAAAGCATGACAATAGCGAATTTGTTCCGGCCTGGATCACGCGTTTATCAAGTAATACAGCATCATTCAAGTTTTCTTATTTTACACCAAATTAAAGTCAATTCAATTTCAAGTTCTATGATCATTTTAGTAAGCGGAAAGCCCAGTCGATAGACATTGCTCTACTGTGTGGTAATAATACGAGTATATTCCCATCACTAACGGCAGGCCAGCACTCTTGGCGCGCTTTTGGTTGTCATTAAATAAATAAAAGTATTACATTATGTTCTCATTAATATATAATTAGGATAACTCAAGGAAAATTGACGGGCAAAGCATTTTGCCTCAATCTTTTAGGTCGGTATCTCCATTTATTTATAATGTTTTATAATGTAAATATCTTCAAGGCACGAGGGAATAAATACTCTTTCTATGTTCTTAATTTGTGCAACCCAATTTCAATTAAATTCAATCGTAGTCAAACACTATTTTATCGAGCAAATAGATTTAAAAAATATTAACATTCTGACGACCCGCGTGGCGTAATGGTCACCACGCCTGACCGCCGTTCGATGGGTCCTGGGTTCGATTCCCAGCGAGGCG
>DWJN01004454.1:0-12407 GCA_018248895.1 Carystus phorcus
CCACGCCATATTGGTCTTAGTAACGTTTTGGCGGGTTATTGAAATAATTCATATATTATTTGATTTTGAAGACACATAAGAATTAAAAATAATGTTACATAGGTTTTAAAAACTTGTCAAATAGCCTATTTCATGTATCGGTAAAAGCATTTTTTTTAAGAAATTAATAAAAGAAGTATATCATTGTTCGTAGACATACCAATATCAATATGATACCTTTAAAGATTTAAGCGGTAAGACCATGTCTTGAAAGACCGCAGATCCAGAGAAACAATGTCATTATTATGTAAGATGCTTAAAAAACTGTTATTTTTTTAATTAACTTCATCTGATGATACGAACGCGGATGATCTGCTAACTTATGTATTTCCTATTCTATAGAAAGCCTGATATTTTTCGATACGAAAATTGAGGGATGTTACGATAAAAGTTTTAGTGTAAACCTCAGTATTATTATAAAGAAATAGTTATATCGTGTTGTTAACGTTACACGATAGTTCCGCGTGATCGCTTCGGACTTTATACATGGTGGTGTACCGTGCTGCATTCGATACTGGCACTGTTGTGCATGTCAACTTCTATTTCATAATTTATTTATTGCGTCGTAAGAGATATATTAGCGTTGCAAATGTTCGGGCGTCCGTCTGCTCAGTTTTGTATAAATCACGATATTTTGTTGAAATAACGCGAGGATTCGATCGGCATCTCGCGTTGTATGGAGGGAAATGTTCGGAGGCGATCGTAAATTTGTGCGGTTAAACAGCAGGAGACCCGTATTGCGAACGGGACGACGGATAGAGCTGCGATGATTTATTACAACACAGCATTGACAATGCTTCATATATACGTTGGAGAACAATGCGCGGATTCGCGGCCCTTCAATGGTGAAATGTCTGCGTGTTTTGTAACTATTCTGCGCATTTTGTTTTCTGTATTTCAAGATTTGCTACCAGTATTTAAAGGCGCATTTACACCGCGAACTTTACGATGTGCGCATTTCGCCACAACGTTTTGCCACCAGCTTTCGTAATTTCGTTTAAGTATATGTGCAACTGTTTAAGATTACGTTGAATTGTTTTTTTGTTTCCGGAGTACATTTTTACAGAAATCTTTCGAAACCTTAAGAACGCCATCTTAAAAATTGAGGAAATAAGCAGCAAAGAACTCCTATGGAAAATTTAAAGCGTCTTTATTGCATACTGTCTACAGCTATGCTATGGAACACACTGCTACCTCACGTTAGAATGCATTATTTATATCAATCTCATATTCATATTGTTCTCTTTATACTAATTATTAAGTAGTAGTTCATAAGGTACATACAGTGGTTGAAGTTAATTAAACCACACCAAAACTAAGCCTGAGACACTACTCTCAGCAGACAAGCGAACTACGTATATAGGTAGGTATTGTCCTAAAACCGATTCATACACGTTAAGTTAATATTAAACGTGTTTAAATAACATTAGTGAACTAACAAAAATTTGACCATCTCATCCGTTTGTAACATAAGTGCCATTCAATAAAACGGGCAAGATTTCCATCTCACGATGGCAAAGGCTTGAGTTCGAGTTAACTTATGACCGATTTGCGTGTCGGCCACGATCGATCGAGGCGCAGCTGACACGTCGCAACTATAATTTTAATGATCGCCCCTATAATCCAATATGACGTATATCTTCTATACCTAATTTACAACACTCTATAAATATATAAATAGGGCTCTAAGGAAAAGTTAGAAGAAATGATTACACCAAAATGATCATTCTCATTATAAACGTTTGCTTTGGTTGTTGGTTCCTTATAATTACTATACGACATATTAAGTAGCATTAACTTTGAAGTAATACAACCGTTTAATTAATAGGCATAACTTAAGGGTGTCCTACGTCCAGCAGTGGACGTCCAAAGGCTGGATGGATAACCCTTAACATCTGAAGCTTTAAAAGTATCTCCTAAAAACGCTATAAATTCCATCATATGACATTATTTTACGACCTATAAATATCTATTACAAAACGGTAATTGCGGATAGACCTGTCTTCATCAGTTTATAGGTCAGCAAATGAACAGATGACCGTTTCTAGATTCTAACTTTTCAATATATCCATTCCTTAACTGAATCGAATTTATGCAAACGAACCACTTATTTGTATTAAGGAACACCTAGTCAACTTCACATGATCACCACTTACGAGAAGACGTCTTCATGTCGGCATTTAAAACATTCCACTGTTAATTCTAGATGACGATTTGAGTAAAGAAATTGGTGCATAGTGTGAGAATGCGGAGTGAAACTGGGTGGTACCAAAACTAGCGATATTTACCAGAGAGGATGTAGCCTAGAACATTGGAACACATAGCACATGGAATGTAGCATCTAAACATGACAAATCTATTAAACTTACTTAATCTGTTCTGTAGGTATCGCACATAATGTAATAGGTATTATTCGGGACCGTAAACACAGCATTCCTTGTTAAGATAAAAAATCTGTAGATGTACCTACGGCAACTGCTATTCAAGCGAACATGTGAGAACGTTAACAATACATTGATTCCACCGCAATCCGTGATTTCACGAAAACAACACGAATAAATATTCCTTTTATTCCAATTTGTCAGCTTAGCCACTCTGAGCGGCGACTTATCTCCGTATTCAACGGTAAGCTCCCGCCAAAACAATACAGCAGTATCGTTAAAAAACGTGCTCGAATACGGCATTTATCATCGTTGATTAAATACCATTGTTTTGTATCGTCCGAGACGGGGTCCCCTCCGTCGTGCTTCTTTTGCGTCGGTCGTCTCGCGTTGTGGCTGCATGGAGACAATAAGTCTGTTAAATTGGCCGCTCGTAGCGTTATATTCCGTTTTGTTAGATTTAACATACAAGCATTACCAATTTTAAGTACTCGGTCATTCAAATGTGTTTCAATGAAGACAGCGTTGATTTATTTGTGAGAGGAACGAATCGACGAAATAGGTGTTTCGTCTTAAGATATGAATTTTTAATTATTTTATTTATTAATAGGTTCTATATCGAAGCAACGCAGGAATTTCTTAGACGGTGGTTCTTTGATATTTCATACGTAAACATAGGGATCACCTAATGTTTTATTAAGTGATGACCTTAAAGGCATAATGAAATACAAAAATCTAAAATGCTTTTAATGAAATATCTAGTTTTTAATTTCAATTACTTTACGGGTGTTTCATCGTTCAACCCTCTCAGAAAACAGACATTTCTTCTGTACATCTTCTACATCAGCCACAGTTTTTACATCATAACCATAATGCAATTATTAAAACTACTTATTAACATCATGTTAAATTCAATTGAAAATACCATTT
This sequence comes from Carystus phorcus, assembly GCA_018248895.1. NCBI lineage: Eukaryota > Metazoa > Arthropoda > Insecta > Lepidoptera > Hesperiidae > Carystus > Carystus phorcus. Next base: position 3,351 of record DWJN01004454.1, read on the forward strand.
TAAATCATTTCATTTAATCTTGGATTTTACTGCATAAAAGTCATTTATACACGCATGCGTAGTTTTAGTTACGCGATTATGAACAGTGTTTGTCTATACAAAGTGTTGTTGTTAAATATGTAGTTATATGTTGTTAAATAGACAAAGTATGTGTTATGTTTATAAAGCCGATAAGATAGATTTTGTATATGAGACGTTAGGTATTTCTATAAGATTAGCTACTGATTACTAGATTAGTAACTAGTTAATACCAATATATTATTTAGTTCTACAAATTATGTATGTTACTGAGGTTGTTATTTGTAGTAGTTTTGACTTTCGTTAAGTGAGCTGTAAGTTCGGATGACGAAATAAATAATTTGCCTTTTATTTTGACTATTTCTGTTTCTTTATTATATGAAGTATATTTTGCCTTTGTTATCATATGATTGAAACGAATTAACGACTATTTGTTATTTTCTTAATACATTGTTTAGCATAAGGATCTACATATACCTCATACGTAACCTTATATTCTATAATGAAATTAATTTAAAATCATAGTTTCATGTCTATATAATTTCCCATCTGACAAAATATTTATTTCAGCTGAGTTTAAATATTAAGGATGTTTTTTTTAAAAGAACATTACAAGTTAGTAATGTCTGAAGCACGTGCCGCGCCTGCACGTACACAGGTTTGTATCTAGATTCGAATGAATGGGCTCACTTCTCGAAACTGAGCGTATTTTTTGAGAGAATCCCCCTCCAACGTACGTGCTGATGTTTCTTAGTCGGCGAAACTTCAATAGAACTTTCGGCAAATCTGTTACACAAAGATGGACAGCGAACCTCTTTGAGAAGACGGTTTATAGTCTAATGTATATAAGGATATTTATTGTATCTGAAGAAATACAGTCACTTTTGACCTACTTTGCTACATGTAACTATAAGTATCTAAAGAGAGAAAAGATGACAATAAGACAATAATAAGTGTGATAGTCACTGATAACATCGAATGTATACAGGAAAATTTTGATCGAATTGGGGCGACTTACTAGTACATTATAGAATTCATCCCATACCGGCAGACCAGCCTGTCAGAACAAATGTCAGAAACCGAAAACCCTTGTCCTACTTGGTAAGACTTTTTGTAAGAATTAATAATATTATTATTACAAAGTTGCCAATATTATTATTATTATTATGTCTCCGTGAAGTGTGTTATGTTTGAGATTGAGTAAGGACTTTTAAACCAACCACCGTGGAGATATATGATATTTATTTTTAGTACTTTTTCTACTCAAAAGTTTGAAAGGAAAAATAAATTTTATTACGGGTCAATAGGCACTGGACTGGACAGGACTCTCAGCTATAAACCTAAAATTTTTCACATTAATAAATAATAAAAATATATAAATAATTAAATACAAATTATACTCTTTTAATATATCTCTACTTCCATGTTCTTCCATGTTTAGCTCGAGATACGCATCCATTAATTTAATATAAATTGAAAGACCTTAGACTTAACATGTAGCGACTCGAAGAGCGCGCCTCAAATTTTTGCTTTTTGTATGTAAGTATTTAATTTATAAATAATTCATGCATTTATATCATGATTCAAAAATGAAAAACATTCATGTTCATTCATGTAGTTTAACAACGAGAGGCTCGCGGTGCGCAAAACACTATCGAATCGCGATTCACATCAATAAATTGTTAGAAATAAATGACAGAATATTATATAAATTATGTGATATCGATACGAGTGTACATTTACAGATGGATGGACGTCATGACGACTAAATGACGAGTGTTATTGGTTCACCTGGAAACATAAATTTTAATAAATTAATTACGAAATATGAACAAACTTTGCGGGTTGAGCGCGCCATTCTTCTGCGCGTCACAAAAAGGGGAATGCTGCGATTAAAAATGTAGTTCAGACAAATACGATCGTGGCAGGAGAAAAACCGGAGTCGTTGAAGCGTCGTATTAACATGGTTAATTAATTTATTAATTAGCATCAATTAATCGTAATACTGCCGCGGAGCGGACCCTCGTTACGGCCCGATAGTTTTTCCGGCTAAGGTTGCTTTTTAAACGATAATTATCATAATGCTTCCTTATTATAAACCGCCGATTCTTTCAGTCGCCGACTCGGTTTTTGTGAAAATTTATTAACTTAACGACAAAAACGTCCTGCGACCGAAGGGGCAAACAGGCGGGTGTCTTTGATTTCTTGTTCCGCTTCTACGAAACATGGTAATAATGAAAGGTATAGGTCGGTTGCGTCGTGAAAGCGTCGCACTTTCTAATGTAAATCCGAATATTTGCGGATGATGGGTCGTCGTTCCACCGGCTCCGGAGTGGACGTTGATAAATAAACAGCTGTCAATGGATGTCCGAGCGGCGGCGAAATTCGAAAATCGGTTCGTGTTCATTAATAACCGGAATGAATTGTGCGTCGCGAGCGAGATGATGCGATACGCTACCTGTGTTCGTGATTAGCCTGTGTCCGCCAACCGGTATGATAACACAAACACATATAAATACTCTGGTTTACAATTAGGCGTGTAGTGTCTACCACTTCCACGTACAGATTTGTTTTTCTGTGTACTGATAGCTAGATAGAGATACTAGTTATACCTAATCTAGAAACTAAAACACAGCGCATAACAACATAATTCAGGCAAATTTACAACTAAAGATATGCACATTCCGTTGAATGATATCATCATTAAGTAGAAAAAATGTTAACTGTAGAAAAGATTTATGAATCTACTTTCTACTATAACTTTGTTTTTAATAGTTGCACAAAAAGCTGTGTTCTCAAAAAACGCTACTGAATATTGAAAATGGCGTTATTATGTTTATATATATGGAGCAAATAGTTATTATATTTCTACACTTATGAAACACAGTGTAACAGATGATCGTATGGTTATTTCACAATACCTTTATTTAAGACAGTTTTAGACAAAAGACAGCTTTACCTGCTTAAAAATTCTATTTAACTGAAAGACAACCTACAGGATAAACTTTGAAACATGAATCTTGGTACGAGTAAATACACTTTCTTATATGGGAAATAGTAAGAAAGGTATTTTAGTATAGAAGTCAATTTCGTCCGATTCACTTGAAACTAACAAGAGAACACTTCTCTTCTGGAGTTTTACAATATGGGTATTTCTAAAAACAAGCCAAGGAAGAATTTAATACCGAACTAATTAAAGTACATCAATTCGTCTTAATACTCACTAATTATCATATTAAGAGAAAGGTATTAGGATTATTATGGTATTAGGAGAATACTAAATAAATATAAACGAAATAAAATATTCGGGTGCACAACTTGATTATGAATATCAAAGCCACAATTACGAGGAAGAATCTTCCTTTTCGACTATTAAGTTAATTGGCCGACTTAAAAATGCTAACAAACCGACAATCGTCGTTGTTAATTGCTTTGTAAAGTTAATGTGTGAGGATGAACGTAGTCGCGCTAATTTTATGTACCAGTGAACGTTACGAGGGTCGCGAGCCTAATCTAAAAGCCGTCAATACTGTTATCTAGAATGGCGTCGGTAAACCAAGTATACGACCCATAAATGAGTCCACAGAATACCCCTGCTGAAACCCTAATCGCCGTACAGACATTCAAGAGGAAGGAATTGCCAATATTTATAACGTTAAACATAAAATACCACAATAAAACTTAATGGTACGCCGTGCAAAAGTTTATGCTAATCGCCAATAAAAATATAATAAAACAACAACCTTGGTTGGAGTCCCGCTGTCTTTCCGTTACAATAACACAGGACACTGCCTATTGAACAGAAAAAAACTTTAATAGGCGCTGGCTTGTCCCGCAACAGTCAACATTACCAGTCTTTATCCTCTCTAGAATAAAGTAATGAATTCGATGTCTTGAAACATGAAATCAATTACCAATAATAGCATCGTAACATAAAACTCTTAAAAAGTGTTTTCTTATTTCTAATTAGTTTTATCCTTAACGTCTAGAAAACAAATTTTCTTCGACTAACCAGGTCAATTCATGATACCGTGAGAGCTCTGAAGAATTTTAAATATTATAAATCTGTCGCTGAATTTATTAACTATGTACGAAGTTTCATCTAAATTCGTTTAGATTTCACAGCACATTATAATTCTATTAGGCGTAGGTACATCACATGGCTTAGTTTATGATAGCTCCTCTGTTCGAAAATGTTCAAGATGGACAAACAAAGAAACAACCAAATATTTTAACAATTACTTTACAATTGGTAAGAATGAATTTTTCTTTATTTGTAGAAAGCTTTCATCGACATCGAATTGGGTAGTTTATTGATAGAAGAAGCAAATAAGAAGATTTTATATAAAAAAAAATGATTTTCGCGCATGATTCATCCAAATACGAAAAATCTGTATTTACAATTTGATTAGGCGAATTTAGAGGTAAGGTAAGGGTATTGGTAAGTTAAGCTTAAGGTAAGGATTTGGTATGATAAACGTAAATAATTCGAGTAAATTATTGGGTGACATTGTGTGCTTATATCACCGTATTTTCATTGTATCATCGTTGTTTTAACGCCATTATCAAAACTGGGAGTAAATTACAAAGTATTTATTTTATTTTACAAGAGTATTTGGTGAACATGAAAAGTTTAGCGATAGAAATAAATTACATGGTATGATTTTAGAAGCAAAAGGACAGAATACTATTAATACATTAGAGAGTTATACCTATATTCAAATAGTCACTGTTAGCGGAACGAACACTTGCGAACAATACCAAGATGGCGAAACATACTCGTACGATAACAGATCCCTTACACAATACAGACAGAAACGACGCATACTATTACTTTTCTAATGGTCGCATTAATAAGCCGAAAAAAGTTTTGACATGAAGCATTCCTCAAATGTCAACCGGCCGGTTATTAGAATGGAATTTAATATGGCCATACGACCGAATGTGAGCTACCGGCGCGTATCAGATCCAGTAGCAATGTTCTCTATCACGGCCATTACTTTATCATCTCTTATCGATATTCAAGCACCAGTCTCGGATATATCTGTCGATGCTCAAAAATGGTGGGCAGTTACGATGTTTTTATAGCTCCGGGCCAATCTGTCTATCTCCTGATCACTGTAACTAGAGATAGAATTCGTGGTCGTCGTGTGAAAAAATACGTGGTCGTTAGAGATGCCATATAACTCGAAACTCACCCTTCTAGTTAGTGTAGAATATGAACTGAATAGTTATAAAAGTAGCCAGTGTTGTATTAAATTCTAATGCGTGTAATAAAAATGAGGTGGCGATTTTGTCCAATGTAACTGCAAAACCTATCTAAAGAAATAAACATGAAACTTACCCACATACTAATATTAGAAGCAACGTGTTTCAGAAAAAACTAAAGTATTTCATATAATAGATATGTACCTATAGTGCCTAAAGAATATTGTTAGCAAATATTTCGAATGGGACTACTAAGAGATTTAACGAAGCGAAGCGGATTTTTCTTAACTTTCTTCCAACAAAATTTTCTCGTTGCGAATGGTTTACGGAAAGTAATATGATAAAAATTATCGCTGAAAATTTATACTTAGGTAAATTATATACCTAATGAAGATTTAAAGTTATATAACTTTACAAACTTTATACAAATAAGAATAGCAAAATAACTGAACTTAAGAAAACAGGTTCAACTTTTAACATAAAATACAATGATTGAAACGTTTGTTTTGGTCTTCTAAATGGTATAAGATTAATGAAAAGGTAGTTTTATGGGTGAGAAAGAGGCTGCGGGGGTTCCCACGTCGCTACTGGAGGTCTTCCAGACAGAATTTATTGATTAAGTATAAATAATCGGCTAGTTTTTTGGAAATATTTCACAACACGTGGAAGTCTTACTCCAGTGTCATAATATGTATAGGTAAGTAATACATTACTCTTTTTGGTGTATATTTGATACTGATATATTAGGCACAATTAGGTATGTATTTTCGACATGTTAATAAAGAATTGAGTATTTAAAAAATAAAGGTTTTTTATATATCTACACCTCTGTACATTATGAATTATTAATATGTTCTGCAGTTAAATAACTTGAAAATAATTATTAGTTTATTCAAAAATTTATAATTAAAAGTACACTTTCTTAGACATTGGTCACGTGGCACAAAACAGTTCAGATCGCATCGGGTTTACGATGACGTCACATACAAGTAAACGTCAGCCCATCGACTATTACTTTATTTTCTATTTTACTTGCATGTGACGTCATAGAAGGCAGTAAGACTCCATATTGCTCATAGTATTGTTTTGGCGGGTTATTTAAAAAATGTATTTGTAATTTTAATTTTTAAAGCAAATACATGCGTCCTTTGCCTTCTACTAAATAATGTTAAATAGGTTTTAAAAACTTGTCAAATACCCAAATGTAAAGAATAACATTGTCTGAATTCAGTATAACGTGACTCATGTTATTTATCACTTTTTATTTAAGTACATCAACAATCAACAATGTCTTGGAGCAAAATAATTTGTAATATTAAAGATGTTTAATAATTATAATCGCTTTATAATTGTTCCGTGCATTCAGTTAAACTGTTAATAAATTAAACTAGCTCAACAGTTGGTTGTGACAACTTTTACTTTTAAATTATTTAACATGAAATTAAACAATTAATATCTGCTACGTAAACTTTCCAAAGGAACTATATTCAACAATCTAGATTACATCTTTCTGTTTTAATTACTGTTTACAAATTCTGAATTTATTACGTTTATATGCGATTACCAAAAATGGTAAAATATCGTTGGTATAGAGAGCGTGCTCCCAGGGAGACAATTATTAATATTATGTTATTAAAACGCGACTACAGATGGAGCCACCTACGTAAAGATGGAGTTCTTAGAATCGGTAAGCGAGCGTTGGGTAACGAGCATGGGCCGAACACCATCAGTCATGGCATTTCACTTATAATGATGTTAAAAATGTTACCTAACAGCCGTTCTTGTCCACCCATTGTACCACTGCTCAATACCCAAACAAAAAAAGAGTCGCTCTTAAAAAATGACTCCCAATTTATTTGAAGTATAAAAAGTTTCATTTCCCATGACACCGGCATGGGCGTTCTGTTTGTTTGCGTCCGAGCGCCATCCTTCTTTATACCTCTTCTTGTTTTTTATTTGAGAAGCTTTGACATTTGGGAGTCGGGTCACTTATTAAATTAGCCTTTGTATTTAAATGAACAATTGTAATTATGTATATCGGACTACTGTTTGCCACTCGGAGATACAGCATGATGGACAACAGGTGTCATATCGTCTCATTCCTGGTTGTTTGTGAGTGGAGATCCGTGATAAGTTGATGGTTAGTAAACACAATAGTGTTTTCTATAGAATACCGTGACTATGTGACTAACTAATAATAAGACAGTCAAGCTTCATGACGAGAAATGTTCATCACCATCCACACACATCAACACAAAGTAAAAAAACTGAAAATAAAAAGCGTTGACTAAATAAATGAAACTCAAAAGAATAAAATAAACGTTTTCTTTAAAACTTTTGCTATACACTTATAACGTCATTACACAATTTATATGCTACTAGCAGACAAAGCCACGCGTTGCTGTAACTAAGGTTTACATACTCAATTTAGCCCATGAAATTACCTTACACCGCCATCTTTTAGAATCTTATGGAACTAATCCTTTGTAAGATATTAAACACATAATTTACAATAAAATATTATTGCGGCTATAAATTGATATGTAAGGTATCCTATCTTTCAAGTTGGATCAAACTGCACACGGTGTGCAAAATTTAATTAAAATCGATTAAGTAGTTTAGAGAGTCCATTGCGGACAAACACCGTGACACGTAATTTATATATATTAAGATGAAAGCTTGTCGCAAGATTAAAGTATTCTAATATTTTTTTTGAAATAGTTACAAAATGTATGTATATATACATATATAAAGGCATTATTTTATCATTTCTCCATAGTCAAATTCCTCAAGAACATATCTGTCTCTCAAAATAAATTGTATTCTGGGTCTTTGCTATGTAAAAGTATCCCAATTATCATTATTATAATCTATTCGGTTGTTTCTGCGTCATATCGGAAGAAACAGACGTACAAGTTTTCCAAAATGTATTTAAATTATTTACAGAACTATAATTACTATATTAACAGCAAAACAACCTTAAAATTCCCTAACAATATTCAGACTTGACCCTGTTAAAATTTATTGTCAGTTATAAAAGATTACTTATTATGACTTGTATTATTTCATATCGTAAATGGACATTACCAGGAGTTCATAAATGAGTAGATATACATCCTACCATCCCCAGTAGCAAGTAATCCATACATCAGTTGAGTACCGATAGCATCAATCGATCTCAGTGGAATCCCGAATCAGGACGGATCGGATGCATACCGATAATGTTGCGTAATGATTGCTGTGATAGACGCATGGGCTACTCACACATACTTATTATTTTTGGTTTGTGTTCTACATAGTTTTGGGATCCATTTCTTTATCGGTTTATAGATATTTGTTCCTCATTGAGGAGCATAACATCAGTTATAGAAACAGAGATAGAGAGTGAATAGGCTTTACTAAATAAATGCGTCCGCCATCTTAGACTTTTTCCCCATTTGCTATCATGTGGGGTTGACGGCAAGTACTTATTAGCTTAAATTGACTAAATAAAATATTGATGTTTTGAATAATATTTATTTAAGCACAATATGGTACATCATTTTAATAAAATAAACAATTGGTATTGTTATTAATTTACATCAGGTCTTAATTTTTATATTACAGTTATTTTTATTGTATTGATGGTGAGTATAGAATTATCAAATAACAATCCACGTAAAATTGCAGCAAACTGTGTGCCGAGAAATATAAAGGTTATTTAAAGGGTAGATGATGACAATAATGAACAGGTTGATAGGATTAATGGATATGATGTAAAAATGTTGCCTGCCAACAAGGTACCGTTTTGCTTGGATCAACCGTCAAATGACCCAAAGATAGTATTGTCTT
>DWJN01004455.1:0-12405 GCA_018248895.1 Carystus phorcus
AGGTTGTATGTTTATTTTCGTTTTGAGTTGTTTTTTTTAAAGGGGAGGATGTTATGTTAGTACAACCTACATGATATAAAAAGAAAAATAAGGTCAATTTGACATAGAAATAAAGCATAATTTTTACATATATCTTTTATTGGAAATTAATATTCATAACACCTTTGGTGATATTAAAAATGCATACATTTGATTATGTCATATTTTTTATGTGTTTAAGTGGATTCAACAATCATTTCGGTTCACAATTCCATGCGATAGAATTTTATAATTCATTTAATTATTTACATTGGTGAACGGGCATAATCTCAGGATACATATTCAATATAAGAAGACGATTAAATATAGCATACGTTACAGGATAAAGTCTGCCAAATCGTAGTATTATAAATTTTAATCATATAAACCAAATAAGCCGTAGTAATCTTACTTAAATTCCATAAAATTGGATAACGAGCCTTTGTTACGAAGTTATTATACAACATAAATTATATTAAATACAAAATTGTTACTTTGTTTTTCCATTGTTATACACAATAGTCGTTACGTTAGTAACTTTGTAGCTTTAACAAAGCAATCGGTACATATTTTTACTACTCAGTTATTTTTTAACAAAGAACATGATACGTATACGCGACCGAGTAAATAATTGAACAAAGTCAACAAGAAACCACAACAATGAGTGTTTAAAATGTGCATTCTGAGCCTAACACGGTAACCTTAATATTTTAATTATTGTTCCTTGTTTATTTGATTCAAGTTATTTGTGATGCATTGCTAGTTCACTGTCTTTGTACGAAAATATCCGTTGCTACAATGCTATTTTTTAAACAAACCGAATTAAACCTAAAGTCAAATGTTCTATGACCTTACAGAATGCTTAATATTAGCTATCCAACAATATCGGCTATGGGCTTTAACTTAACGTGCAGTATTAAATGCCACTTCGCTTGAAGGTAACTTACCAAAATTGATTAGTGAAATATGTAGAAAAAATATCTACTTTACATATACGGTGAAAATAACAAAATTATCTGACTACAAATTATCTGATATTAAAACCAAAATCTTAAGTTATTCAATTGTTATACGTTGAAAATACCAAAATTATATGACTAAAATTATGTGACATTAAGAGCAAAATTTAAAATTATTGAAAGGATATTTACTCTGATATAATATTTAATCTGATTAGCCCTTAATTCGGTCAAGTACCTATAACTTAATTGGACTGTAACTGCAATTAAGTGTTGTAATTGTCTAAATAATTCTTTAAAATGCTATAGTAGTTTTATTTACTTGTTCCATCGCTCAATGAACTGTTATTTCACCGACAACTTATTTAGTTCCTTAGAAGTTAATTGACTTATATTTGTAAAGTATTAAAAGGCATTTATGTATATTTATGCAGTTAACCTGATATTAACTACTCAACCTATGAGGCAGGTATTTTATCAATCAAGCATTATCACAAAATTTATAACTCTTATTCGATGGCGTTCATTAAAATTATGTATTCAATTGGTGCAAGTAGAACCGCTTTGTGGCTTGTAATGGGGTTCCATGGCGCGATTTATTTAATCTTTCAATATAAATGCCAATTTTATACAATTTTCCTTACTTATATCCAAAGTACATTCACTATGTTACGTTGTTAATTGAAATCTTGATTGTAAGTAAAGAGTTTTTAGTCGTTCTCTATATGGTTAAACGGCCGAATGCAGCTACACTAACTGCCTTCCAACTACTTAAATGGCACTTAGTGACTTACCTTAATCTGATATGAGTTGACTTTGTGCTTAGGCAGGAGATTAAAAGTGGAAAAGTCCAGTCTTCTTGAGAATATCCCATTTGCGCCCGCACCAGCTCTGTAAATATAAAAAGATATTATTATGAATTAACAATCTATTCACAACTTCTGTTAGGTTTAAAAATAGGTTAATTGAGATTAAATAACCTTTATTTCGTTTTTAAAACCTGAAATTAACTAAGTGAAGTAATTGACTGTAACAAATTGTTTTTTATTAAAAAATAACATTCCGTTACGTGTCAGCCTTCGTTAAGGCAAGTACACCAGGGTATTTATACTAATACTGGTTCAAATTGAAAAATTATTTTTGTGTTGGATAGGCCATTTACCGAGAAAGGCTATGTAACAAACATTACGATGAATAGGAGCTGAGCATTGAAGAAAAAGGTTAAAAGGGACAAATGTTTCAAGCTGATACGTAGTTAGCCGGCTCTACGAGTTTTTAATATTATAAAAGTTTTTAATATTAATATATTATGTATAGCTCTTGTATACAGTTATATCATACTAGTATATTTAAAAGATCCCTCACCTATCGGAATTTGCTTGGGAAACGGCTGTGATTCGGTTGTTTAGGTATGAACTAGTTTCATAAAGCATTATAGATAAACGTCAATGCGACTAATCAGGAAGGCAGTGGCGCCATCTCTTACTGTATTGTAGAATCTATTCGTAGGTCTTAAAATAAAAACTTTAAAGTAATTCAGTAGCACCTATTTAAATGTTTGGCAAAACATCTACGTGTGTATATCTTCTATATTTACAAATAGTACATAAAATATATGTAATGCCAAGTAGTGATTTTGGTTTCTTAACCTAACCTGACATGACATGTTATCTGAATTATTTAACAGCTAAAAATTTTGCAAATTTAACACGAAATTCAAGTAATTATTTCTCGTATTCAGACAGCTACTTAAATATATATCAAAAAAAAAGTCCACCGTAAAAGCATCAAAAAATATGCATTGATTAAAAAACAAAACAAACCCGTTTAAATTGACAACATTCCAATATAAACACATAAATCTGATGGTAATTAAGATACCCAAAACTATAGTTGAGCGCTACTAACGCTAAAGTCGTAAGCGCTCTGAAATTGGCGCTCAGCAAAAAGCAAAACAAATTTCAAGGTTGCGTCAGTGCAAAAACTTGTTTTTTTCATTGCCAAGGCCAACCGAATTAGATACCGGGTCTCGTATCGCGCGGCGTCAACTTAGCATTGTGTTTACATTCACGTGCTGATAAAAAAAAACGCGATTATGTTGTTGACGCGAATACATATTATCTCGAATTTTATATTTTATACAATTATGAAGTTTTTATCAAATTACCCGATGCGTAATACTTGCATAATTATAGCTGACGATAGCAATCTATATCATCATTAATAAACTTTAATAGCAACCTGTCTATATAGAAACATATTGTTAATGCCTTATAACCAGGGGCAGCTTCAGAAATGTCGTTTAAATAACACGTAATTGAGCTGTTAAAGAAAAAAACATTTTGTGTAGAAGCAATAAGGACGATTATTAAATTGGGCGTGCATTAAGTTTATATAGGTACTTGGAGGTAACGGAAGTGCGGCTGACTTAATATGGGTAACCTTGGTCGAACAATGGCTTAGTTATTTTAATGTAATCAACAAAAACGTACACAACAGACTTGCCCCAGTTATGTAAGCACGTAATTCAACACCATTCTGAGAACATAATATTTGTTATGGCGACATTCAAGACCTAAATACGATAACCCATCTAAAATTGCAAGGTGAGAAGCGGGTTCACGTGTTGTTTAGCTACCGGTTGAAACTCGCCATTGTAATGTTAAGTACGGGTTTCATAATATTTTAAACGTTCTAGTAATAAAGGAAAAAGAATATCACTATTTTTCGACTTACTGTTTGGAAAAAACAAGGCAGATTTTTTTTGCTTATTTCAGTCCAAGTTCAAATTAACAGACGAGCTATGCTATAATATGCTATGACAACAAATTGTAAAATAACATGAGTAAGTCGTATAATATAAAATGACGCATGCCTTTTCGAAAACAACTTAAAGACTTGTTTACGAGTCACATTTTTTCGTATCAATACACGACTGCAATGAAGCTCCTGGCCTTGACTGGTGAATAAAAATAACATTCGTATCGACTCCATTTTACATCAAGTGCAAGCGTACTGCGTAAGTAGGTATTCATCCGTATGTTTCTGATCTGGGTATGCAGGTATTTGATCAGTAATACTCAAAGGGCGCGGTTAAACACACATATTAATTAGTTTTGACACTATGTTGTAACCAAAAATATATTTACTTTGTACCTATGCACCTTGACGGCACCGTTCTTTAAAAACAACGCGTTATATTAACATTTGTGTTGAACAAACACATGCTTTTGCCGAGGTCACCTAGTCTATAAACAATCGCTATTTTCAAGCTGTGAAAACAATATTAGTTATGCAAAAAGTTTTATTATTGCAATATTGTTGTCTTTCTCGATATTTCTTATCTAATCTATTTATTCAACTAAGTATTAATATACATATATATCCTAATCTTTACTCGAGCGCTCGATGACCAAAATTTATCTTGTTTGTTTACTTGCCTATCTTATCTTTTAGTTTATCAGCGTGGTAGATAAATGGATGCGTGTGCATCAATGCGTCTACATTCACCAATTCAACTGATTTTGTTTTAAAAACTTGGAAGATGTCTTGTCAAATGTTATCGTGGTTATCTCGTTTCTCAATGTTAAATAATATCCAAGTACGTTTATGTTCAAAAACAGTTTACGTAACCTACTAGCAACTGTTCGCTGTGACGTGCGAATGGATTTTAAAAAAGCAACCGTTTTGGAAATAAAATAACATAGAAGAAACATATCGTCTTTATCCCCCCTAATGTCATGGCAATTTGGAAAGGTCTCAACATTTGTTGACCAAAATTACATCTTTCTAGCAATACTGGGCGGAAACCAGTCAGTCAGTATGACAAGATTTCACTATCTATTTCAAATCTGTATATTAAATATTTTTTGAAAAATTTAATACCAGCCGACTTGTTTCGTAGAACAAAAAGAAATATTTTTACATACGTCGCTAGTTATCTGTCTGTCACATTTAATAAAACTAACTGATCGCTGTCTGTACATGGCAAATATATCTGGCATATATGGCGAGAGAACCCAAAACAATATTTTTTCATTTTGTCTGTTTATGCACGCTAGTCTCAGAAACGACTTATCCGTTTTGAATACAGTTTTCAGGATTATATTATCATGGGCTTTACTTAACATCCAGTTATTTTTTCATTTATTTCGGTTAACAAATAGAGAAGTAATGTCATTCGTTGACTGTTAGGCGAACCGAAGCCGAATCACCTAGCAATAGATATAATACAAATATAATAACAGCTCTAAAGTTACATTTTAGACACGTCACAACTATTCAGAACGTATCACTGGAAGCTATTTACGACAATCATAAGCTATCTTTCAAAACATTTGTTAGATTTAACATCGAACAGAAGCCGCCTGTTCAGTTAGGAGATAAGCCGGGTCTATTGTGATTTGAAAGTAGACGTTAGTGGGAGTTGTATGGGAACCGGTTCCTAACTTTCTCATTCAGACCTATGTGGCCGACCCGGCCGGAGGTACGGACCAGCCTCGAACTCGAATACCAGAGATTAAATCGTGATCCTAAGTTAGGGTTGACGATAATACATTTAAATTCTTATAGATATGTCAAAGAGAGACCAAAACAATTTTTGCTAAGGCAAATGTGAGCAACTTTATTGTGGTAACATATTGATAAATTAAATATCATTGGATCCTTAGTAAAGTGGGTATTGTGTTTAATTTATACTTAAAAGTAGTACCTAAATAGAACGAAGTATTCCAAGTGTTAAAAAAAGAAAAAGGATAAATAGGATTAACTGCAAAAGTATTCTATTTATAATATTTGTTCACTTATGAATTTTAAATGTACCTATCTCATGTTTCATTTAAATGATCTTTTCATTTTTAATATTACCGTGTGGCAAAACTTTTGGGATGATTCGTATAATTATGGTATAAAAAATCACCACAATTTTGAATTCTGTGAACGGAGATTCTTGGAGAACTTAGGGTTTATATAATGAGAACTTTGAGACCAGTAAACCTTACAAATGAGACGTTTCGTGTACATTTTTATTACAAAATTCATTACAATAGTAATAAAAAATTCAAGCACCGTCACATTTAAATACATCAGCATTGAGTTTAATTGAAATTGAATTCCTCTTATCAATTATTTATAGAGGCAAATGGCTTGTCTGCGATACGAAAATATTTGTCATTAATGTTTACAATCTGAAATGCATTTTGTACTGCGCTCAAAAACAAGTTACACGTGTTTTATTTTTTACTCTCAAACTCAACGGACCTTGAGCTGACATAACAGAGATCAAATTAACACATAAAGTATGTGACACAAAGGAGACTCAAGCTTAACAAAACGTACTTAATAAACGCGTCAAGGTGCCTTTGTGGCGCCATTTAAATATATGAAGCGAGCGTGCCGTGAAATTTCCTACGATGACCCGAGTCTACATAATTAGTGAGTACGGATGTCTTCGGTGTCTACCTGTCAGCTAGTGTCAAAACACGTACTGAGGTGAGGTCTGCCAGTTCATAGCAACGGGTCTTCACAAACATTGAGTCTACTTTGAGAAATTTTGAATGTCTATTGACATTTTTTTTTATGAGAATGACCGACAAATTATCAATTCCCGTAATGGTAAGTCGTCTATAGACACACGTAAAAATCTTTTAACAAAAAAGAAGAACGGTCTTCAAAAAGTTTAAAATAATTTGTGTAACTGTTTAGGAAGTAGATTTCTTTGGTCTAGGGCCTAGACTCTAGGCCAATTAAAGAAACTGGCTCCTCCTTTTTTAAGTCAGTTAAAAAGGTGTGTTGTTGGGCTTACCCAACAACATAGAGGAGGAAAAAAGATAGATCTGGCTCTCAAGTCCCCAGCCAAAACACGAGTTTGGCGGCTGATTAAGCAGATGGATACTAGTTAGCCAGACAGGCTTTACGAAAAGATATCAATAACGATATTATTGACTCAATAATAACCTCGCAAATCCGAGAGGTTAAAGTCAAATATTATTACGTAGGATTTGATTTAGATTAACACAATAATCAAGAAAAATGTAATGCTTTTTGGCACCGTTAAAGGTGTTTCTGTTATATAAATTGTAAATTGCCGTGGGCACGTGTTTTTAATAATTTGTCTTTTAGAATTAACAATACAAGCGTTTTTTGGCAATTGTAAATGTTGCTTTTAACGAAACTATATATTTACACAACATGTTAATTAATATTAATAGAATTGGCGATCATATTAGCGTGTATGTGTCACAAAAACATCGCTAAATTGTAAATTGTTACATCGAGATAGCATCGAAGTTTGCGACGTATTCAGAAACGTAATGTGTTTACATTGTTTGAAAACAATTGATAGTACGAATTCATAAGCAAGGTCAACCGCAATATGTAATTCAAATCATTAATCTTTGTCAGCCTGTTTATATCAATGTTTTGATTGTGCAGTGTTAGTGAATACTTTCGGCTAAATGCATTCAGTTGTCTTTTTATCTCTTAACAGAAGAGATCTATCTATTAGATGCGTTTAGCACAATCTGACTAACGTGTTTTCGCTTATTAATCACCATTAATTCTTGGTAATTTTTAGCAGAATTTACATATTCAATATGAAATATTTTATTCTATATTAGTTCGTAATTTAATAATAAACGACTTTTAACGTTGACAGAACAACATAAATGTTTGTAAATGTTAATATCGCACAATTTAAATCGACGAGATTTTAAATTCCTTCAAGATTTCTTGAATAAAACATACGTTCTAGGATGTGAAATAAACAGAAATGCAGCGTAGAGAAGCGTTGTAAACAACAAAGACCTTGGCCTCAGCCACACAATGGGCCCCACTAAATTCGATTACCTAACACCGACACGGTTGTTTTGTTCACGATTTTTACCATAAAAGCCTCGCCGCTGGCTCCGGCCAACGTAACGTGAATACCTCGCTAAGTACCTATTTAATGTTAATATGAGCCTACTTGCATTGTTTATTTTTAGTGCGAATGACGTATGCGCGCCAAAGGTTATGTTTAGTGCGTCCGTGATTGTTCTCAGACTTCTCAGGTTTTGCTCGGGAATGTATGAAAAACCATTTAGTTAGGTAAGTTTGTATGATGTGTATGGGACAGAGGTGAAAGGGTTTACTTGAGTCAATAAACCGGCAAGATCGCCCGGTCTTACTTAGCTTAGCTTCACTACGACTGATAAATTTAAGCCAATTAAATACACGAATAGACCTGTTACGTATAAAAAAATACTTATTTTGGTTTGACTCCAAAGTTACTTAAAACATTTATTTATAAATTATTCATTTCAAGATAATTTAATGTCATATCCACAGAATTAAACGAAAATTACGGGTTATTTCCACATCAACATCTACGAAATTTGCATAAGCATACATTTATATTGCGCACAATGCCCGGAAGCTATATATCACAATAATTCATGAGTTATATAGTTAATGCAAATTAAGAAAATACAATATCCGGACCATCTTTCAAGGTTACAAAACAAGGGACCTTGTAACCCTCATTAGGATACCAGAAAGTATTCATTGTCGAGAACAAAGATGCTAACGAACCTCTTCAGAGAACAACCACAATTCCCTCATTAACAGTTTGAGTCATTCCAAATGTCTCTTTGAAGCATGATACTGATCTATCAGATCAAAAAATTTAAGTAGTTATTTTTTTAATTCCAATTGTTACGCGGTTAATATATAAACATCATTTACACTCATAGTTTCCCTGTGTGTGTTACGGACAACACAAAGACAAGAGTCACACAACCAAAGCAATCTATATCTATCTACACATAATAAAAGTCTAAAACTTATCTCTGACTGTACGTGGCAATTATATTTAAAAAAATTGTGTCAGTCTGTATGTTTGTGCACGCTAACCTCAGAAACGGCTTATCCGATTTGAATGCAGTTTTCAAGATTAAATTATAATGGACATCACTTTTTTTTCATTTAAATCGGTTATGTATGTAGCAGAACGTCTGCTGGGTCAACAAGTTTAATATAAAATTTAAACTCATAATTCAAATTTATCTTGTTGGGGATTGAACCTAAGACTGCGAACGTCGGTCCAGCATGGTAACCATTACTCCAAAGGGGTTGTGATTAATATTTCACGATACAATAATATACATATTATACGTAACATGACAGCTCGTCAGGTCAACTGATGGGAATATTGTCAACAAACTTATAACAACGTATTTTTAAACGCCAAACAAAATATTGTGTAGGTACACTGATGTAGCATAATCCAAGTCGTGTAAACGGAATTTTATCGCGTAATTTATTATGCATGATGTCAGTATTCCCAATAAAGTTGTTCTTCATAAATATAGTCAGTCGTAAAGAACCAGAGGTCACAAACGGACGTTTTCAGTAAAAGCGTAACGCTTTTTTTGTGAGGAATTAATTGGAAAATGGGTCGAAGTCGACAACTCGAGATGGTTGAGCTCGAAACAAACGGGTAATAAAAATAATTAGGCAATTAAATGAATTGAGCGGGGCGCGGCTATCGATCCAAGACTATCTTCATTGTATGTAAAAAGAGATAAAGAATCATTCGTGCGTATCCAAACGATGAACAATAATTTATTTTTGAATGTGAACATGGATTGCATCAAATCGTCAGAAATAAAAGCGCTGCGAGCAAAATGCAAGACGTTAATCCGAGTAATGCCGTTGTTACTTTTTATCTACAAATGCTTTTATTAGCGGAATAATAGAATCAACTCTTTGTGCTTACCAGATCATATCTTATTCTTGAGACTTACGTGTTCTCGAACTGTTTATTTCTTACACGTAATTCTTCATTTATTGGGTAAAGAATAAAACAATATCTATCTGACAGTGATTCAATTATCTAATGATAATTTATTTATAAGAATCGCTTGAACTGGTTCAGCTAGTATGGTAATAAAGTATGTGACAACGATGATAATGAAGCGAAATTAGATAGGATTCGTTGGGTATTGTTATACATCATCAAATAAATTTAAACCTGTTTGAGCCCCACATTATGTATTCGATAGCGCGGCTGAGCGTCCAACTAACATTCAGCTGGCTAATGATAAGGAATTTTAAGCTATAAGATTTATTTGCCCATTCGTTTTTTGCCAATAAAAATAGCTCGCCTTATATTATTTAGTCGTGCGTCGGATAAGCATAATTCATTTCCTTTGAACTATAGGCTATTTTTTAAATCTTTTAAATAGATTATTTCTTAATCGACGATCTATGTTATTTTACAGGCTATTAGGTGATTAATATTCACGTTTATATATTTTTTGTGTATTGAACACAAATGTATTATTCTGTTTCTTTCAAATTAGCCAACGATTTAACTATATTGTTTTTTACAAGAATTGAAATTGATCTTATTTTTAGTTTACCTTTGTAACAATGTTATGTAAATTTGATATTTTAAGTAATTCAAGTATTATCGATCGATATCTGAACATGGAAGCTAAATTTAAAAGTTACTGTTGAGGTTATGTATTACGGCAATATATTTAATAAATTTAGTTAAGTTAATTTCACAAATGGGCTTACTGTTTTGAATACGGTTCCACTGTAAGAAGCAACTGTTTTTCACAAAGAATCGACATCACTTAGTACAAAGTATAAAATACAAAAACGGGTAGCAATCATAAAATATAGGAATCTGGTACATTATAATTAAATATTGAACGAAGTTCTGTGGTTTTGTTACTTATTTATGATGACATATTTTGTACATTACAGTACACCTAAATTAAAGAAAAATATATAAGTAAAGAAACTGATTCGACATTTATTACATTAATCCAGCGCCTTCGATTCACTTACACGTAATCTTAATACTTAAATCATTCACTACACCAAAACTTTGTTATTTATTTTTACCAGGCGTTATATTTAATCAATTTTATTCTCTTGAAATAATTTTTCTTTTACTCTTTGGCATAAAGTGTAAAAGTGAATATGAATGTTAAGATGAGATGATGAGTTTAAGTAGATAAGCGAGATTTAATTTAAAATGTCAAAATACCTATATATTGCGAGCTATTTTATATAATAATACTCTAAATACAATAAGTGTTTCAATTCGCAAAATAAAACAGTTCTGCTAGTGTGCTAATCATATGTCGCTCCGATAAAGGATAAAAAACATGAAAATGTGGCCACGAATCGAATCAAAACCTAATCGGTAAGCAGTGTCACAAAAAGGAAGCCTATAGCTTCTCACGGAAGTAAAAAAATAATATGAAACATACATATATACATATTTATATCTTCGCCATACTCTGTGTGCGACCCCTTTTAGTTTATTCAGTACCTCTGCAACTGCAATGTCAAATTAAGTATCTTTATAATTTATAATTATAATAATTCAAACTCCTTTTGTAGAGATACTATGGACTAAATAATTGTTCGTTCTTCTTCTTCAAATAAAACAAGAAGTCGTTGGTAAACACTAAATGTTCTCGGAATGTGCAAATATGCAAAATTACTTGTGAATATTACTTTAGAAATAGCAAAGGCATCTTACATTATTGCCATAAATGTTGTTGCGTAGTTAAGAAAATTGTTTAAAAGTAGAGGAGAAAATTGATCTACTTTTAAGTCAGTCGGCGGTCGGCGTGTTGGCGCCATGTTTAACCCAGTTGTTAGTAAATTGCTACTGGACCTGACTGTTATTTTGTGGCGAGAGAGCCCTACATTCAAGCCCTGTTAGGAATAAACAAGCAAGGTCTTATATGGTTGTCTTTAACGTATTTGTTAATAGTTATCATTTGAAAAGTGGTGATTGTTATAGAAATGCGAGCGAATTAAAATTTGTATTGGGTAAGTATATTAAACGGGTAAAGTATATTAAATGATAAGTATATTAAATACTTTGGGTAAGGAAGTTCAACTTGTTAATTATATCATGATACGGAGCGGCCTTGCTAGGATTGTGTATTACAGAACATGCCTTTATGTAAATACAATTATTGGTGAAAACTCTTTGAACATCATGAATAGATAGCGCCATCTCTTATCAAAATATGTACATGTTAGCATTTTTATCATCAATCCCTCATTTTCATGTTTTTTTTGGCTCTCACACAAACCAACAGTATCGGATATATTTGAAATACTTACACGTCAACCTACTTATTAAGATCGATGAGCAATGTTGTCTTATCAAAAATATGTTGTAATCGAAAGTTGAAACGCTCGTAATCCAACGGTTTGTATCCATAAATCATCGACGAAGTTAAACAACGTTGAGGGTGGTCCAACGTAAATCCAGTTATTTGACCATGTAGAAAAAATGGGTGAAAGACGTGGGCACGTTTAGCTGTATCTTTATATACATAACGGAGATTCTTCTTCAGTGGGTCGCGACATCGGAAATAATATTCACTCAACCTTTGTTAGTACGTTTAATTTC
>DWJN01004456.1:0-12405 GCA_018248895.1 Carystus phorcus
TAAATGCAAGTTGTTTACTACTACTAATAACAAACTCAGCGGCGAAGCATCGGAGCAACATAAAAAACTGGTTCTGGGTCTATCGTTGCAGTTGCTCTATACAGAATGATGCAATATCATAATCCTTTAAGATGATTTTAATATATACATATGTATATTAGTACCTTAATAAGAGGCAGATATTGTGCAGTGTATTTTTAGAAAGTATATCGTTTGAGACGATTTAAAAATATTTCTTTAAATTTACTTTTGTAATTATTATCATTTAAAATAGAATAGAATCATAGAATCATATAAAACCTAACACATAGTAGCAGACTACAAATACTAAACGGAATTGACGCAAACATGTTATCCTCTCCATTCAACGTTTAAAACTATTAAAATGTTTAGCTTTATCATCCTGAGGTTACCAAGTATTAACAATTATATCGTGAATATAGTGTTGCAAAGTCATCAATTTAAAAGACTCCGGTTTTTAGTTTCATGGTCTAAGTAAACAAAAAAGATGCTAATGACTTCGGCGATCTGAGTAAAAGAATGCTCACTCAATATTCTAAAGCGGGGCAATAATAGTCCTGTTTTAGCATCGAAAGCGTTCGGCCTGAGATGTCTTTTCTCCTATTCTTCACCCTCGGTAAACGTCACGTTTCGAGACCTCGTTATGAATACTGAATTTTGGAGCTGGCGTGAAAAACTCATTTAATGCATTTTTGATATTAATGTTGGATAAAAATACCACGAATATACAAAATCAATAAGTATTTGTATTAATGTATACTAACTCCCATCCAATACCAGTAGATCAGGGTCTTCTAAGGCGACATAAGCCGGTATCGCTTGATGGTAAAGCTTCGAGTAAATTATTATTGTTATTTTCTCTTTCCGTAAACCCCATCTGGCTATCTTTTGACCTTTTGCTCTAAGCAGCTACCAAACTATTTGTCTTATTCCAGTTTCAAAAATCAGAGCCAGCACTTTCTGTCTTTCCTGTTTCTTGATCGAGATGGCATCAGTGCTGCCTTTGGTGTTGACAACTGTGACTACCAACCTTCATGTCGCTCGTCTGCTTGTTTATTAGGTACTTACATAAAATACATATAAAGAAGAAAAGTCAAAAGAACTTTCTAATTGCAAAAGAAATTGCGGGAAAATAAATAAGAAAGAAATAAAAAGGAAAGGTAAGCAAATAAAAGTACGACATTACCACTTTCCATCAGGTGGAATTGTAGTCAAGCGTTAACTTATAATGAATAAAGAAAAACTATGAGCTGGTCTGGCTACAAGACAATATTTGGATATTGGATAAACACAAAGTAGAATCTAATCAAAGATAATTTTCAACGCGTTGTTTATCTCTTGTAGTTTGCAATTTAAACCTCGTTGATACGCAATGAATACGATAAATTGTTATTTTGAACGCACTTATTTTCGTTGACAAATGCAAACAGCGGTAACAAATAACGACGGTGATATTCATGCAATTTATCCATGCTCCACGGACCGAGCGCCAGGTGTTCTGTTCGAAATTCATAATAGTTTAATTTCCAGCTCTATTTAACCGAAAAACAAATTTAAACGAAACATTCCAACATGTTTGAGCAATGAACATCGATTTCATTCAAACCGTCTGTAAATATTACCTCGAGGGTTACCATGAAAATGTTTTAATATTTAAAGTAACTCGTATAATTTACTGTGGATATAATCTTACTGTTCAGTAGTATTAATATCTCAAGTGGCAGATTTGAGATCAAAGATAATATTTTTAGAACAATGTTCAGTTTTTGTGAATACAAAATAATAATATGTACGATACAAGAGTTGGTATGTTTTTCTCCGTAGGCGTCTGGTTACTTCAAAACTCCACCTTTCTGGTCCATATACTTTACTACTACTACACTAGGGAGCCCCCTGGATGATGATGATAATGAAAAAAAGGAAGAATATTGCCATTTTCATTTTTAAATGTGCTTTCATACGACTTATATTTATATGACAAATTATTTTAACAACGGCGTTTACTACAAAAAATAGAGAATTTGAGTTCAATAATGAACATATTGGGAATGTGCGAGATGTTTTAATATACCACGGCATCGTGAAGGGAGAGGAATGGCGAATGAACGCTTACACGCTCATATCCTTCCTTTGTTGTAGATAGCATGGGCAATATAATAAACACATCCTTAACACCTTGATTCCAGGTTAACTTACCGTCTTCGTGCTTGACTCTCTTGAAAAAAGTTCAATTCTATGGCTCTAATATAGTTAGGCGTCGCTGGGATTGCATCACTGAGTTTAATATCGACAGTACTCATACTACTCATGAATGTATACACTTTTTAATATATATAAAGTACGTGTCGCGGTGTTTGTCCGCGATGGAATCCTAAAAAACTTAACCGATTTTAATCAAATTTTGCACACCGTGTGTAGTTTGATCCAACTTGAAAGATAATCAATCAATTTATAGTCGCAATAATATTTTATTTCAAATTATTTTTTTAATATCTTACAAATAATTAGTTCCATAAGATTCTAACAGATGGCGGTGTAAGGTAATTAGTCTTAGTCTGAACCTTAGACACAGCAACGCGTGGCCGAGTCTATTAGTTTAACATAGTTTTTAAATTGATAATTGCTAAATGACAACTAAAAACTTATGGCGAAATGTGTTTTAATTAGTCATAAATAAAAATTAGGGTGTGGCAAATGATCGTTCATTTTTATTTAACGGGCTATTGAGTATTATCAAACATTAAAATATTGGAACGAATAATGTTGCGGTAAGTAATTATGTCAAGTAATATTAAAGGTGTCTAATTAAACAGAAACCTTACCTTAAAATTTTCAACGAAAATTAATTGTTGCTGCCTACCTAAAATAAATGATGTTCTTGTGAAACCTTTGTAAAATCTACGAGGATTATTCCTTTGTCTATAAATTTGATTAAGATAATAAAATTAAGCGCTCATTGTTTTGCGTGTTTTGTCAAACATTTGACCAACAACATTTATAATTATTGATACTCCTATGATTTATTATTTGAAACTATTAATAATACAATTTCCTACTCTTCTAGAATTGAATAAATAGATACTTTGACACTTTCTAGTTATATTCCGTGCATTTCGGATATCATGTTATGATAAATGTGGCATTTAAAGTAATTACGTGTTGAGAAGAAACATTATTATTAGTCCTTTAAAATTCTACTGCGGCTCACGCACCATAGTGTGAATATATTTAGGTATTTTTTATTAATATTTTTATTATTTCGTATTATTTTAAAGTAATGGGATCGTCTTAGACCATCATGGTGAAACAATGATATGACAGAAGCGGCCAGCCAGTGCGGTGGTGGCAGTTATCAAACGCGAGCGCCCTATGGGCGTCTTCTTTTACGAACATTTTGTTTCAACTCGAAATAAACCTTATATCACGTATTCAAAGATAGCCGAGGGGGGGGGGTTCAGCCTAGTGGGCGAAAGGGTTTCATTGCACACGGGCGCTACACTAACTAGGATCGCCCCTGGGTTCTTTATTTACCTTCTTAACCGAACATATATGTTTAACTTTGTTTGCAGGGACATTATAATTGTAATGTTTACAGTTTTCGTTAATTAAATGTATTGTATTCGATTGCTATATGTATGTATTTTGTGTGTAACCTTGTAATATTTACTCACATGTATAAGTAATGTTATGTATAACTTTATATTAAGATATTTAATGTTATATCGTTCTATAGTGATAACAGCGCTTTTTGTAACAATCTCCTTTAATGTACTTATGTAAATGTTACCTACAGAATATAAAGACTATTCTGTTCCATTATATTGTAGGCCCGTAATAATCAGGTTACTTGCTTCTCTCTTTAATATCAATGTGTTGGCGGCCACATATTAGTTGGCCCAATTGCTAGAATATTAGCTTTTACAAACCAGGCTAACGGCCTGTGTCAATCATAAATGACCGACCAATTTATTATGTCAAACAATACAGGAGCTAATGTAACGGTACATTACTATGTACTATGTACTCAAAGGTACTCATTTGAGCATTTGATGTATACCTTTCCATAAATGAAACATTATAGAACATTAATACGAATTACAACTTTTTATATGCCACGTGTTTACACGTATTTCGTTCTGAAATTAAAGTATCTTGAGGGCTAGTTTGACGCTACGGGTATTATTTACAACGATAAAATATGTTCATGTTTGATCTGTATTTAAATTAATAAATTAACTGACTTGGTATTACAGCGATGTCACATTCTTTACGGTAGATGAACTGAGTTGATACTTGGTTTGTTTACAAGTTATGTTTTGGATGTTTATTAATTTTCCAGCAATACTGCGACAGCTTCATAGAGCACACTTTGCATACTTTTATTATTGACGTTTCAATATTTATAACAATTTGAACACGAATATTTATATACATTTACATACTTGAAGGAAATCATAATTTAATATGTTTTATAATACTTATTTAGTAACATTTAAGGTATACAAAGGTATAAACTTAATGCCTAATGGCATGCAATTGAACGAATTATTATTTAAGTTAATAATTACAAGGAATATTTAATCCGTGAAAATCATTCACTGAAGCTCAAATAATGGTGAGTAACTGTAGGTAATGTTCTCATAATAATAAAGTTATTTACTACTGATCTGTGGTTAGTTAGTAATGATCCATAATTGTATGGCATAAGTAAAGGTTAATTTTACGATTCGTGAGCTTTTGAAAATATAAAAATGTATGTGAAAATATACTATAAACGAACCGTTTTAAATCACGATCCGGAACAGATATCAAGTCTTCCGAGTGGAAACGAAGGGCTACTTAATTATGAGTAGTGACTTATACTCCCGTATGTTATTAGTTTGCCGCTAATTAGATGAAGCCACTTCTACAAATTCACAATCTCAAAGTACTAATAAAGTTGTTCTTATTTTAGATAACATACTTTTTCAACATGCTTTTTCTCAGTTCAAACTTTTATAATATCAGTATTCAAAAAAAAATACAATCGAATTGAGAACCTCCTACTTTTTTGAAGTTGGTTAACAAATCTAACACAACAAACTTCTATTTACGGTGGAAACCGAAAACGTTTTAAGATAAATGAAACGCGGGAAGCAACTACATCTTATTTACCGCGGTAAGACAGAGTGGGCTTTTGCGGAAAATCTGCACCACATCTCGAATAATTTAAATTGCTGTAAACGTACGAAGAAGGTAAGTATGTGAGATATTTGTGTGTTTTGCACGGAGAAGTATTCGCTGTCAGACATCAAAATAATGCTAATAAACTTAAACATAAATGTTGTATCTAAGGCACCACTTTTTTATTGAACTTGCTTTATAAGGTTTTGTTTGCTGTCTAGATATCAACCTTTTTCTAGAGTTATTAATGTTTTGAGTGTCTTAATTGTTGTTTCAAACTGTTTACTAAGTTTCTTACTGCTATATCATTGTCACGATATCTGATCTAGAAAAAATGACTTTTTATAAATTCACCGAAGAAAATAAAAAAACATTGTCACCTAACGCGCTATTGCAGTCGAGAATTTGCATTATCCTCACAAAATGCATCGCAGTAATCCTAGAGACAAGATTGTGGTTGTCTATAAATGTCAAGATAGACATTTTACTCTTGAGACCAACTGTCTGCCGATTTCTGACTTGAAACCAAGATGTACGGTAATTTTCAGCACATGCGCAATGTATTTAAAAACTCAGTAAATTTAATTAAATTGGTTGTTTATAATTTTTTGTAACAACATTTGTTTGTACTCCTATTTTAAATTCTATCAAAATTTGTATTCATATTCGTTTTATAATGCAATTCTTCATATGAGGGTTATACAGAACCGCAAAAGCAATTAAACTTTAAAATTAAACAAGAGGGCCTCAAAACAAAACGTTTGCTTTTGATAAATAATATAAAAATGAAGCCGGCGTCAACCAAGAGAACGTCGCGGTAATAAAACTGTCCGTTTGTGAACTCGCGGAAGCCCGGAGTGGCGAATGGAGAAAATTTAAAATGAAATTGCACCCCTTTTAGAACGTGACTGGGAAACGGTGGCATGAACTTTCTTCCAATGAATTTTAATTTGAGACGCAATTTGTAGCATCCTGACTAATTAGTTCCTGGCTAATTGATGTAAAACTAGCACCGATATATGTAGGATTTTGTGAATATGTGATGTTTATATATTTACCTTGCAACCTTCTCTCCTTTCCTTAAAAAAAAAGAGGACGTGCTCAATTTTTTAAATGTTTAGCATATTGATATGTTCATAACCAATATATCAATTCCCAACTGCTACTGCAACTGCTATAGTGTTGTTTTGTTTTATATGTTTTTCACCTCATTTATTTTCTACTGTTATTTAATTTTTCACCTGTACTTGTGTCGGTCTATTGTTTTTCATTTTTTTTTCTCCCTTCTATATATTTTTACCAAAATGTTTCTTCAATTAATCTCTATTTAAATTTATATTTAGTTTCTGTACCAACTCCAACCATTCTCTGCACATCTTGAAGGTTGACTGTATTAAGCATTAAGTCCACCAATTATAACATTTTTTTGAGATCAATAAAGAATAAATAAATAAACCTACACTATTAACAATATTTTGTTAGAAAAATGTTATATTATGGTGGAAGAATCATTCAATTAGGCTATATTCTTGACCGAAGAAACTCCTGACGTCAATGGCTACTTACTGTTTGTTGTCTCGTTGGCTTTTATAGGAATGGGAAGCTTTGCTGCTAACGTTATTATTTAAGGGTTAGTGCAGACCATCTTTTGGTGTCCCTGATTTATATATTGAATTTCGTGATATTTATTATCTGTTGTACTGGATTTTAGGTTGGTTCCAGGATTTAGTCAAATAATAATGTCCTGAGCTATTTCAGGATAATGCTGACCTAAATACCTTTTTGTCTTCTAGGCACGAGTCAATGCATTGTTGTTTGCGGCTATGAATTTATCAGATAATATTACCTGTAGTATTGTCCATGTCCATGGAAGACGGTGGCGACTTATTATCAGGTGTCAAGTGTATTCTTACAACATTTATAGCAAAATTTTTATTTGTTTTTTTTTAAACAAAATAATGCGTGTTTTAACAGAAACAAAATGTTTGTGCATTTTCTCATTAACCTAACTATATATTATTCCACAATATGAAATAAAGTATATGTAAAGTTCAATAATACTACGTAAAATTGTGCACTGATTAAGTCATCTGGCAGACTTTTAGAAAGCATAAGAAAGTGACAAACCTAACGCATTGGGGCAGCGTGGTGACAAACTTTCCAGACCTCTTTACGAAGTATAATAGATCATTAATATAATATCGTACAAATTCCGTAAATGAAGATCTGCTGTGAACAAATAAAGGATACAAGTAAATATTTGTTGCTCATTTCTGCTGACAAATAGTTCTACTACATTTGGCTGGCAACGTGAAAGATTAAGAGAGTCTTGCAAAATAAGATTTTCGCTGCACTCAAGACAGTAAACAGAGAAGTTTCGTGTCATGAAAATCTTGATTTTTGGCACAAGGAAGGCTCCAGCTCATAACTTTAAGTCGATCGATACCATCACCTAGTTTTCATAACACTGATCCCCGAAAATATTACCTGGCAAGATAAGAGTTCATTTTAGACAATTTTGATAAATATTACAGTACAGTACATATGTATTTGTAAATTATTAATATAAGACTTATAAAAAAGAAACAAGACTTGTTCCTTTTTTGAAACCAATGGTTTTGATCCAAAATTCTTAATCTTAACTTTTTTAAGGTGTATATATATTTGGGTAAGTTTGTTGTACTGTGAAAATTACTTTTCATGTAAAATTTAACCTCTGCGAGATTTCACTCGGATGAATAATTTTGCGAATCACGTTTAGT
Organism: Carystus phorcus; assembly: GCA_018248895.1. Classification (NCBI taxonomy): domain Eukaryota; kingdom Metazoa; phylum Arthropoda; class Insecta; order Lepidoptera; family Hesperiidae; genus Carystus; species Carystus phorcus. The sequence goes on from DWJN01004456.1 coordinate 7,947, forward strand.
AACGCAAATCATGAATGCAAATTTTAAACATCTACTATGGAATAATGTGGTTTGGTGACCTTTAAACATCTTGATGATCTTTTAGTTGATGATAGAATAAAGCCATTAAAGTTTTTTAATATTTTTCGAAACATTATACACCATCCGACTAGAAGACTCAATTTCAAGCCACTAAAGCTATTGAAGGAAGAACGAATGAACACACATAAACAATGAGTCCAGAATGGTTCGTTCTTGTAATTGTTCACCTATTTCAAATGCCTTAGAACTTGCAAGAACTAAGTGCCCATTTTCTTCACAAAGAATTTTCTTTTCTCCGAGAATCGCAATTGTTAGAAGAAAATCTTTGTTCAGCTTCTATGACATTCATTTATTACTAGATAGATACCGTCAAATAACATGGTAAGTGTATAATGTACGTACCATAAGGTGGTATTGTGGTCAAATATCTACAATCAACTAGACAGAAAAATAGAGAACTAGTTACCTCATTTGTGTAATCCCTTGATTATGTTACGTTATATTATAAGTACCTATAGATAAATAATTCTATTCCCATCGAAAATTTAAAAACAGTATATTTGTAAAAGCCGTCCTGCAATTCATATCAGATTTATTTTTTTCATACATCTTAAACCATGTAGATATGTATATTAGAGTTTGAATTAAACCCTCGAAAAGATTCAATTATACATGGTACACTTGAACAAAGAGCTATTTTTTAATTATAGGTTCAAATACAAAAATACAAATTTTATTTACTTTTATTTACTTATTGGCTCGGATATTAGAGGATATACTTGTAATAAAACAGTCCTTGAATATCAGCCACGCTTCAATAAAGAGAGCACAGTAAACGAGGTGTCGCAAGCTCGATTTTCGGCGGAGGCAAAAATATATGTGACAGCGTCAGAGTCACTAGCAACTATTCTTTTAGGTAACTAGTCGACAAACAAATATACAAGAAACAACGATAAGTGGTCTTCATGACCCATGGACATCAGCAACACCGAAGGCATCACAGATCCATTATCAACCAAGAAAGATGAGAGAAGAACGAAAGTAGACTATGTCGTGTTTTATTTCTTAAATTGACATACCATTTAGAAACACGCTTCCATTTTATTGCAACGATAAATTTAAAGACAAATTGTGTACTCTCACGCTAATATTTACTTTTAAATGTGAAAAAGCACGTTTAAGGTGTCCTAAAGTTCATTACACAAAATTTACTGTTACAAGTTAAATATTATTACTTACTGTAACTAGTAAAATGTTAACTACATTCAACATGTAACGAGAATTACAACGTCGCACGCAATGCTAATACTTTACAATGTGTCATGGTTCCGAATTTATTTCGTCACTTGGAAAAAAAACTTCTTTATACTTATTTAGCTAGTCCAATAAGTGAACGTGTAGACAGTGCGCTGGAAATGTAATGAAATTCTTACCCGTCTTGGATAAGACATTTATCGGCTTTTTATTGCCAACGCAGACAGACGGCACATCGTATAATAATTTAATTTAATTTGCAAGACTCCAAATTAGAACATTTTCTAGTTAAAAATATACTGGAAGTCAAACTTATAAAATATTTCTTCTTGTACGTATGCTTTTGGTAGAGCGGTCGTGGTCAGGCATGCTGATTCGAAACGTGTAGCATTACAGCTCTTCGTTTATCTCTGAGCGATGTTTGAACGTTCTCGTTAATTGACGCTTGGGTCAGTTCTTTGACCTAGTCCATCCAGTATAGCGGAATTCTTCCGTGAGATCTGACTCTCTACAAATACTGCATACAAATTATTAGTATTGATTATTATAAGGGACTCTAAACTGAACTTTCGAAACATTTTAAAGGTATTTTGTATGAATAATCCCCGAAATATCCATACCTATCTCATCCAACCTACAGCGATCCTAATATTGTTTTAATACGCTAATCATAAATTTTAATTATCTTAGCAGTTGTTTTTATAATAACTGTAACAGAGCTACTAATGAGTATTTCTTACAATGAAACGTTACTTCATTGTAAACTTCTTTAGATTAGAAAATGACAAGCTTCTTGGAATATTATTATAATGATAAACAAGTTGTAATATCATTGAAGAGTTTTTCTGGGAAATAAATTGTGAGTACAAATAACAGATAGAATACAATAAACCCTACTGTAGCTAAAACCCAATAACTTTTGACATAAAATAGTATACGGACGTCATTCTAACGGCAGTGGTCGGATCCAATCACATATTGGCGCAGCCATCAATCGTCCCAGCGAAGCGCACGCAAAACAGCAAAACAGCAGCAAACAGAACACCCTTTGTGTTCCCTGCCAGCCTACGCGCGGTGCAACCGGGATCTTTGTTTACCCTGTAGTCGGAGTAAAGCAATCTCAACCGGGTACAAGAGTAATTACGAATGGCTTACCTTTTTGCAATTATAAGTTTTTTTAAACGTCGACATTCGAACGCCATCTAAATGCGAGGAAACATGAAATTGCAATTTTAAACACGTTTCTCTCCTCTACATTAATTAACTATTTAGTACAAAACAGTGTAGTAAAAATATATAAAAAAATTTATTGATTGACTAAACATTAAAAGTAATTAAAATCAGTTGACGAATAAAGCAGAGAATGATTCTAAATCGTCTTGTGTTTCTTGTGAGATAAAGCTATTAAGAAAATTTATTTGAACACTTGTTTCATACATGTCAGTAAATCTGGTACTATTAAAATATTGAATTGATAGATACTGAAAAAATTACATAGATTCAGGCTTTAATTATTGTCGAAGTTGCACATTTTTTTAATAATGCGATTAAATTGATGAGGTACTGACTACATACAAAGCGATAGATCAAAAGCCTTAAAATTAAAAAAAAATCTTCCAACGCGTCTATAGAGTTTCCACTCCAAAAATACCACTCCACATCGCGTCCCTATTATTAAATTGTTTATTGAATTCGTGTCTGTTTTAATTAATTAAATACTTCAAAGCAAACTCTGTTTTAATTTGGCCACTCAAAAACGACATTATTATATTATTATAAAATTATATGATGTTCGTAGTGAAAATATATATAACTAAATTTTCAGTGTCTACTAAACGGATTCAAAGTACTGGATTATAAATTAGATAAGTTTAAATTGCTCCAAAACTTATCAGAGAGAGCTATCCATCAAAAAACTTTAAGAATTGTTTGTTTTTCATGTTTCTAATCATCTTTTTAAAAATGGCGTTCTATAATAATATTTTCAACAAATCACTAAATAAGTTTTGAGATAAAGAAAAAGTATTTATCATATTAATAGTATCTTTTTTTAAGCTCTCTTCACGCTCTGTAAAGTTTCGTTCGTCTAAACCGACTTCCAAAACTTTAGCCAGTCTTGATCCGACAGGTGACAGGTCAAAAATCGCTACTTTGTACGCAGAAACGGTTTCTAAGTCGCTCGAAAAAACTTTTTTTTAGTATTTGGAAGAGAAGACGCTCACAGGCGTCAATGAAATAAAATTTCACAGGGAACAAAGTAAGTAGGTACCTTAGGATGATGAGTTAAGACCTCGAAACTAGATTCCTTATGAAACATCTTTGTTCTAAGGATGTGTCGAGACAGTATTGAATGTAGCATAATTCCCTGAAACTTGGCCTTAGATTTTCTATCTTGCAAAGCTTTTAAACTTTCCAATTCTGAGTAGTAGTAACAGTCAATATTATATTCTAATTTATTTGACGTACAATTTTCTATCATTGAGAAATTTAGAAGATATATCATAGAGAATGTCTTTTAGTTCCATATTTTGTAAGCTTTGTGAGATAACTTTGTAATTTAGTCGATTAAGATTCAGTTTCAGTTCCTGATTCTCCGTTTTCAAAATGTGTATGCATTTCACTACACCAATCAAAACTTATATATTTTTAACCGACTTCAACATAGGACGAGGTTCTCAGTTTCACTGTATTTTTTAAAGTGTTATTCAATAACATTTTACTAGGTGTACCGATATAGAGGATTCTTCTTCTATTCGAAAGATGGTGCTTGTACTGTTGGCCTTATTTAAATTTGAAAGAAATCTGACGAGTAGTTTTTGAGTTATCCTAATAACGAGCATTTACTTCATGCGTATGACTTCGGAATTGGAATATTTAATTTGGCGTATTAAATTGAAGTTGGTTTTCCTTTTGTTCATCAAAGCGATTATTTTTATTTGAAACTCAAAGAATGGAATCATCAGTTTATAAAGCTTCTCGCTAAGAAGATGTAGAAGTGGACAAATGATCCCTGACCTAAGAATCTTTATCACATAAGATTGACCTCCCTAGAATCTCGTTATGGTCCGTTGGTCTTCTCCCATCTAATTTGAAGTTCTTTGGTCACCTTAACACGTTCACTGCGGCAAGCAAAATCATAACTCTTCATCTGGTGCGGCGGCAGGCCTAAATGCGCCCCCAATGA
>DWJN01004457.1:0-12404 GCA_018248895.1 Carystus phorcus
ATAAATATAATATCAAACGTCTGCGGAATAAATTCGCGCGAATTGTTTGTGTAGTAGACTGATATGTAGTTGGACGCCATTTTTGTTTGACCACCGTATATTTCGTGTTCCTAGTGCTTGGTATTACGTATAAAGAGAACATATCCATATGTTTATTGTTCGTCTGGATCTATTTTCGTTTTGAATTTGCTTCTCTCTGAGAATGTATTGTTTATAGTAAGTGCCTATTTGTTTACCCGTGCGAATTTTTTTGGATTTTCTATATTTAAACTGAACTCAACTAACCTTAACAAAGAAATGTTGTAAGTGCCTACCTACATTTTCTATCTAATAACGAAAAGATTTCAATCATTTTGCAAAACGAATAAAATAATACGTATTTATATTAGTCCCAAAGCTCGTGACGAATTTTGGGAAGATGGTTAGGCATGTTCAAATATCGGAAAAACATGGTGTAATTATAGGCCATAATGTTTTTTTACATATTCTTTATACTGCGCAGTTGTAAAAGGCAAGTTACAAATTACCCTGCTTAACTCAACATTTAAGATTGTCCTCTTCATAAAATACAATTTTTCCCTATTTGAACTTGCTTAAAACACCTACCAAAAATTCGTTATGCGATCAGCTATACGTTACTGTCAAATTAACTTAAAAGTATCAACGGATTGAGTAAAACAATCATCAAACTATATTAAAAATGTAAAATAATAAAGTCCGTCACAAATAACATTTCCTACTATGTAAGAAATTCCTTTTTAACATCGATTTCAATTCTCTGTCCGTATATTACACCGGATTTTGCTAATAGTTACTTGTCAGTATGAATTCGTCCCCACTTAGTGTGAATAAATGTCTTCCTTACGCGACGTATGCGCAAAATAAGCACCTTTTTATCTATTCCGTGCATACGCGAGCCAAGCACTAAACTCTGACACGATAAGGTGTAATATTGCGAACCGTCTACACTAAAATCACAATAATAATCTCGTTATAGTCACGTACTACTTGCTTAAGTGTCTTGCTCATTGTATTGTTGTCGATACTAAAATTGTATCTTACAAAAAATCCTGTATTTTTATTTATTCCTTAATAAGTATTTTTATTGGTCATTACCAATACTTAGATATTGAAAATATAATCAGTAGGTACGGTAGGTATTCGATAGTATTGGGTTTGCAACTAAGTCAATGCCGATTTCAAATAAGAAGGAAAAATCTGAATTTTCGTTAAAAAAATATAACTTTCTTCAATTAGACATTGCCCGTTCTTGTGGATAACCTTTTTCCATCGTCCTGGCAGTGTAAAAATTACTTGTTCGTAAAATGTCTGGTCTTTGCTATTAAAAATATAGGTTAAGTGTAGAGTGAATCTATGGACAAAAGCGGCAATAACTTAGTTGCTAGCCTATTATTTAATAAATAATATAAATTTTGTTACTGGTGCATCAAAATGACCTTAGCTCGTGTTGCGGAGGTACCTCGGACATAGGTCTGTGTAATGAGCTTAGATACACTTATAAAAATTGCATTGATGTAAATTAATTTACATTAACATTGTAGTTGCTTATCAATTTTATTAGGTTTCTAACAAGCTGTAGGATATAATTAATCAATTGATACATTTATATCGTTTGATAACGGTTTGATAACTCCTCTAAACTCCTTATCAAATAAATATGAGATACTCGCTTGCATGTATTTGTTAGGTACATATTATTTAATAGGTAATGTTGGGGTTCTAAACTTTATACATTATGTATAAAGAGATGACTGCACGCACGATAATACAATTTATGTTCCTATCTAAATACTAAAGTCTTACAAGTTCGAAAACCGCATGCGTACGTCTATCTGTCATACAATTTGTTAGCTATTTCTCTTATATGGTAACAATTAGATTTCACTATTGTTTGTAGTTTGTTCAAGTAAAATCATTTTATATTTAAAACCAGTAATTCGCCACTCGCTTCGCTTCGGTAAACTGGTTATTTACTCAAATGTAAAAGAAATTGCATTCATTTAATTGAAATAGATTAATCAAACCAATCAGAACATTCGTTTTAATATCGTTTTAACAGAATTTCTACAGTCGCTTGTAGTTTTCCCGTGGGAACAGGCCTATTTACCGGGATGACAAGTATCCTTTAGATACCATCAAAATATCTATACTTCTATACTAATAATATAAAGCAGAACAGTTTGATAGTTTGAACGCACTAATCTCAAGAATTGCTGGTTCGAATTGAAATCGACGTTTGTGCTCATAAACAGGGATTGGGTTATTGATACGGGTCTGTCAAATCAAAATGTGTAATAAAATGAATAAATATATGGAATATGTCATCGAAATATTTACAATTCTCTGCTGAATATTTACTTAGAGTACATACGCTACAAGTTAAAATCTTACTGTGCTTAATTTTTGTACCTGTACATTTTGCTGTTGTGCACGGGGATAAGTTTTAGGTCATTCCGCACAATTTTATAAGTGGTAGCGGTCTAGTCTAGTCTAGTCTAATTGTATATTGATTTAAATTAATATGAAATATCAACTGAATATTTCCCTGTGATGCCACAGCAGCACAAAACAAAGCTTCATTTATATTTCTGCTATAATTTTATAACTAATTTATATATATATTTTTTTGAAGTGCAATTTTTTTCTTTGCTCGCTTCAAGCTATTTTAGACAACACTGAACCCAATCTCTTATAAGTTATGAATAATTTATTATAATATAAAATTTCGTCTTATTTACCGACACATTGTCATGTTTGATATAAATCTATATTATTTTAGACACACAGTAACACTTTCGAAAGGACAGCCATAAATTACAATGCTTAATTGAAGGCGCGCAAAACTTTGTTTATTTACATTGTCACTTATAAACGCCACTGTCTTTCATTGTCACTTTTAAGCGCCAAAACAATACAATGGTGAATTGTTTGTTACAACTCTTTAAATACATCGTTAACCGAATAAAAAATCGTATAGTGGCTAAAAGCTCTCACTGTATTATTATTATCAGTGTATATTGTAAAAAAAATCTATCAATTGTCAAATAAAACAAAATAAATAATTCTATCTATTTATCTATTGTTTTGTTCTTGAATAAAACTGACTCGAACCGCGAAACAAAAAATATTAAAATACTATTAATATCACTCCATCTCGTTTCTTCACACGGCAGAGTATGTTGCCTTTACTTTTTAGCAAGTGCGACACATGCTATCAGTTTCTCTTTTCTGTGTTCTCTATACTTTTCTTTGTTTACGCTGGTGAGTGCCTATAATGTTTTCAAATTCCGTTGTTTTGCATAGATTTATTATGTTTATACTGTTACACTTACAGTAAATGGTGTACCTAAATTTTATATCTCATTATCCTGGCTTTATTTAAGTGATGTAACTTGAAATTTTGAATAACCCATTAAAAATATCATTACGATTTCTAAGTTATAATAGGTTAGTCAAAGGGAAGTTTTATTATTTAAAGATTTATTATAGCACCAAAAACATGTCTACAATTGATTGTATGTTCATAAACAGTGACAATATTTAAAAACTGTGTCGCCACGGTTTATGCCCATCTCGGAGCATTGTGTACCTACATTAATAAAACATTACAATTTTAATTGTTATCATTGTTTCAAGGATTGCGTGTGCGTGTTTGTGTAGAGGTTTAGCAAGAAATTGGTCGGATTTAAATCGAAATTTAACGGAAGACAGAAAAATGAGATGTAAAAACATGTCTGTACTCAACAAAATCGCACATCAGCCTAGTCTTTTAACGATAAGCATAATCGGATCATTAAGTTCCGGTGTCACATATTATGTAATAGTTATTTTTATTTATTTCAGCAACCGCCAAACAAAATGTGCAGCCAAGAAGAGAATATAGAACGATTCGATTTTACTATTAGAAACGTCTCCACAGATCAACAGCAGACTATAATTTCATTTCGATGCCATGGATCGTGCATGGAGGAGCAAGTCGAAGAAAATTATAAAAAAATAATTGGCAAAATACTGACTGGGCGCGAAGTGATAGTAGTTACCAAAGAGAATCAATTAAAAGACCTAATATCAGACGATGTGGATGAAATCGACCGAAATTTGGCAATGGACGGAGCGATCGAAATTATGTCGTTCACGCCGAAGCCGGAGTCTGACGTGAAGCACCTCGCTACGTTGGTGAAGGATTTGCCGATGAGTGTGGCCAACGATCTCGCGATCTGTAGCGAATTTGTTTATGGGAATCTATGGTTTCTTTTCCCCCAAGACGATGCCAACGTTGCCCAACGAGACCAACACGTGATTGACGACATTCGTAAGCTGACGCCGTCCACGTTCGATCCCCTTCCAGCTCTGCAGCACGAAGCCGTTGCCTCCCCCGCAATGTATGACGGTCTTGAAATATTGTGGTTCAATCCCAAAGAAAACATCCTTTTGGAGAAGTTTGGACACATATACAAAAAGTGATCGCAACTTTAAATATTTTTTTTTAAACATCAAATTTTATACTACAATAGTTTTTTTGTAAAATATATTAGACCTAGAAACGTTACATCTGTACCCATTCACTTTTGAAAAATTAAAACTAAAAAACTTTTAAAAACAAGCTTTTATTTAAATGCCCTAAACAGAATAAAATAAACTTTTTCTTTCGACATATTATAACGTCGTTACAAAATTTTATATGATATAAAATCTTGTCGCGAGATTTGAGTACTCGTATGAAAATTTGAAAATTTTAAAAATTAAAGTTAAATCACATGTAAGTCTTATAGCTGAATTTTTATACAAACGCTTATTTATACGAGTAATGTAGATGCATCACTATTTAACTGACGTCACTTTAAATTCAATAAGACGTAGGTACGGCAAAAGATAAGGGCGGTTATTTCAAATGATATGGGTATAATATGAATGTTTTAAACAAGAAGCTTTTTAAAAATGTTTTCTACGAATTTATTTTAACTTTTTGTCCATTTATTTGTTTTTGCGTGTTTTTCTTTATCTCAGAAACTGCAGAACTGCAACTGTTTGGTACATCGCACGGTATGTGGTCCTTCACTGTTTGGCGTTCATTATTTATAGTATGTCATTAAGAGCTAGGAAGTCTATACAGAACAACTAAGTTATCTACAATGCCGCCGATAAAAAAATAGCATAATAAAGTACCGATAAAATTAAGATATCATAAGTATCGTGTTTCCGTGCGTCGGTGGGCAAGCTGTCTCGGTTGTTATCGTAGATAGCAGTCGTTAAGCCATGCCAAGGTTTCTGGGCGACAAAAACTTTGGACACTTGAATTGGCTTCTAACCCCTCCACTAATCCGCATTGGAGCAGCGTGGTGGAGTATGCTCTAGACCTCAGTGATGAAGAGAGACCCGTGCTCAGTAGTGGATAATTAATAGGTCGAACCTGTAATGAATAAACTTGGCTTTCTGAACTATACCGTGTAGTTATCCCTACGTTACGTATTTTTTGGTTGGTATCTATTAACAATTGTTACACTGTTCCATACACAGATCTTACATGTACCTAATATAAGCTGAATACACAATCATTTACAGGTAAACAGCATGCAATTAAAGATGTATCATCGAAGTAAATGATAATGCTGTGTGACTTGTAAAGTAAAGTACTAATACTAAACTATTAATTATACGAGCTATTTCATCGAAAATTATATTAATATGTGATGCAGATGTCCAATATTTCCATTCGTATTACAGCTGACAGGGATCAGATTAAACGAATATAGAAATGTCTAAGAAGAATAAAACTGAAGATGAGGCGAAAGATTGGACCGGCAAGGTGTTGGGTGGCGGGCGCGCTGGGGAGTTCGCGCAGACCAGGTTCACCAGGATACCCAAGCAGCACCTGAACGCTGAGACCGTAGCCGGAATACGTGACATGAACCTGGGCAGGGTCAGGAACGGAAAACCAGTCGGTAAAATCATATATATTTACATGTCTTTCTACATATTCTTCTGTTCGTATTTCACTGAACTCCTAAATGGTTGGACGAAAATTTTGATGAAAACGTTTAGGTGAAAATATTTGTGTATAAGTTGAATAGAGAATGTCTTAGATTCACAATTCGATCCGATAGAAAATATTTATGTTGCAGGATCACATTGACAAATTCACTCGTGGTAATATATTCGTGTAACATATAGGTAACAAATTACTTACGTTGTTTTTACTCTTTTATACCGTCAGCTGCCAATGGTTTCAGGAGCTCCAACTATTCGCTTCGATACCGGAAATACATCGGGAGCGAACCCTCACATCAACATCGACCCGAGGGGCAGGCCGAGCGCGGCCAACCCGCACATCGAGGTTCCCGCGGGACTGGTCAACACCGCCAGCGTGGTCAACAAGACCATCCGGTACGCCGGGATCACGCTCACGGTGGCCGCCATCGCCGTCGACAGCTGGCGCATCTGCTCCGCCTTCAAGAACGACCTCTATGTGAAGCAGCACGCGACCGAGATCATCAGGGAGTTGGAGGAGTCCATCGATAAGCTAAGAAGGGCGCTCAAGGCCGAAACCAATCCGAGTAAGAGGCGGGACTTAAGGGAGACGATCCAACATCTGGAGACGGTGCTCCGGGATGTGAAGCGTACGAGGACGGTTCCCGTGAAGACGATCAAGACGGCGTCGTCGGTGGGCGGTGGCTGGGGCGCCGGGTTTCTGGGCGGCTGGGCGGGCGCGTGGGGCGGCACGCAGGCGGGCGCGGCCATCGGCTCCGTGTTCGGCCCCGTGGGCACCGTCGTCGGCGCGCCGATAGGTGCCGTCGTGGGCGCCATCGGGGGCGGAGTCGCCGCCGGGATCGGGGGCAGCTACGCCGGCGAGGCCATCGCCGACGAAGCCTTGAAACTAGCCGACTAACTAAACCTTTAATCATATGTATTCGATCTAGTACGACCTTCACCATTTGTGTAACGTATGAAAAGTATTATGTAAAATTTAGCATTTAAATATATCGTGCGTGGTTGGAAAAAGAAATCCTGGCAAGGACGTGATTGATAATTTGAAATGGCATTCCTACCAACCTAGTAGTTGAAGACAAGAAAAATAGACAACCTTACGATTGCACATTCTATAGGATTCAGGCTTTCAGTTTGTATTCAATAACTTTATTTAACTCAGTGATGTAATATTTAATACCAGTATTTTTTGGGAATCCACTCACGATATATTTTATTAGATCCAAAGTTTTGGATTAACAAATGGATGAAAGTTTCTTGATCGAATCTTAATTATTACGCATAATATGTATGTTTAAAATATTGATCTTGGTCGAATCCGTCCGAGGTTGATCCACTGGTGCTAGAAGCGAAGCATATAATATTTTGATACGCATTAACGTAAGCAACGTAATGCAATAAAAAGTACATTGTAAATCGTCTATGTCGGAGTGTACACTTTAACTAGATAAGGGTTTTTACTTTAATAAAGTATTTTCATATATTTAATACTATCGATGTTTTAAAAAGCAATCCCTACGAAATGTTTTGACTTCACACTTGCCTCATTAGGGCGGGGACCCACGCCGGCACGGCACGGCATGTCATGGTAAAGGATTTTATTCAAATTCAAAATCATTTATTCACATAGGTATTATTTCAATACACTTATGCACGTCTTTTTTTTATTCTACCACCGTAATATTAATTAATAATCAAATTATTTTTAATCTTATTTCAATGAGGTTAGGACTCGTGTTATTTTATTTCCACACCACGATGCCGCGACATGCCGAGGGCTGCTGCAGCATGTCGTTTCATTCCATGAGTTGCTGCGGCGCGCCATTGCATCGCACGAGACATGTCACCCACTTTGCGTCGAGGAATTATGATTGTTAATTGAGTTAAAATAAGGTTGAAACTTGTGCAGCGAAACTGATTAATGCCAGAGTGGCTGGGCTTTCAGCAAGACGCCACGGTATGCCACAGCACAACCTGCCATGCCATGCCACGCCGCCAGTGGGCGCCGGCCCTTAGTCAATTTACACAATACATATCTATGTGAAACGTCCTTTGGACCCTTTTTAAGAATAATGCTTGCAAGTGGGATTAGAGATTTGGCATAGTTCAACTTAACATAAAGAGCCCAATGTGTATTAAAGTCAATTAATGAATCAAAACAAAACATTTGAGTGTCAATGTAAAACATTGTATCTACTAATTGCAATAAATTTTGTAGCGATTAAGTGAGTAATTTCTTAATTACTTAAAAAAATTAAACACCCTTACTTCTTGAGCATACCTATATACATACATTCTACTGTTTCTTCATCTGTTTTTGGAACAATTTGTTTGTGACAGACATGTTGAGTCGTGGATGCTTATAATTAGCAAGGTACTTAATATTTCCCCAATTGTATAGTTAGAAGTGCGTAATGTACTGTCCATTGGGAATCCGAAATATATAATTTTGACCATAGAGTGAGACTAATAAATTCTGATGTTTATTAATGGATGAGAGAAACAAACATCTATAGGAAATAGTAGTCGCTACATACTTATACTACCCATCTTTTAAACATAGAATCACCGTCCAATATTTGGAACAAAATGTCGAGTTGGATTCAAATCCCCATTAATATTTTTTATCTATGTCGTATCAAATATCCCCATTTATTTCTTTTTCACTATTATTATCAACATTTATAGTTTTTTTTCTTTCTTTTATCTTTCTTATGTCAATACCGCTATCGATGATATCTGCTTAAACCAAAGGTCGACTGGTAGAGAATGCTTTTAGCATTAAGCCCGCCTTTTTGTACCACTTTTACTTGGTATAATAAAGTTTAAATAAATAAATAAATAATTACAGAAAAACACCGTTTCAGTCAATTGTATATTAATATAATTATATTACACTTGTCTTACACTAACACATTTCACATCACATCACAATCACGAGCGTCCATCGCATCACAGCGCCATCTTGCGGCCCTCGATCGATATCTCGACGGCGCGCCGCGAGCCGCCCTTCATTCGCTTCTGATCCATAAACTTCTTCATCTGCTTCTCGTAGCGGGTCATTTTCTTTTTGCTCATCTGTAAACGATTTATAATTAGAAGAAGTAGGTATAATAAGAATAAGAAAGATTTATTTAGTCACAGTTAGTACATCTATAACAATATCAATGTAATAAAATACAACAATATTTATGTTGTTATGGAATTTGTAAATATATTGTCGAGTTGAAGCCGAGCTTGCCTTCCTGCGCTACAGCCTACTTAGTTATGGTTGAGGCTCTGTACATTATAGAACGGTTGTTTGTCAATTATTTTGTAGGAAATCTTTATAACTACTGAACCAATCTTAAATCTTGTCACCAGCAAAAAGCTGTGAAAAACATGGATGGTTTGAAACTTGGCGAATAAATAAATCACTGTTAATATGGACCAATTACTCTGCGGTGAAGCGAACCTATCTCAGTAAACCTTTCAGTTAATCCTTCTTTCGCCGTTTTTTCTCGATGTTAAAGCACTGTACGAGCTCTTGTTAGCTATGTATGTATATTAGTAGAAGAAATGATAGACCCGTTTGTATGATTCTAAGTAGAATATTTATATAAGTAAACTTGATGAATTTGATGATAAGCGATAGAGTGATAAAAAACGAGCAAGCTCTTGCTAGCAGATTACGAAAGCACTCTCTTAAAACATATCAATTATTATACGATTAAATTGTGTCACACGTGTCACGTAAAAATGCTGACCGCGACAAAGTCAAAGTCAAATTATTTATTTCGTCTTAGGAACTTACAGCTCACTTAACGAAAGTCAAAAACTACTAAAAACAACAACCTCAGTAACATTATTCATATTTTATAAAATACAAAATATATTGTTAATAGAATCAGTTACTGATCTAGTAATCGGTAGCTGATACTATAGGAATAACTTATGTCTCGATAGACAAAACCTATCTATCTAATCATCGGCTTTATACAAATAACACATACTTATGTTCGGTTGCACCGTACAAGCCCCTTTCCGAGTTGGTCGTACAATGTAAAAACGATATGCATAAATAAGTGTATTTTAATACCTTCATGAATGAAGGGTTTTGAATTTAAGTTAGTTACCGTTCAGACAGGGCCAAAAACTCACAACAGATCAAATTTTTCTTAAGAAAAGACTAAGACTGATTAGTGAATTTATTTGGAAGAATTAACGCGAGTACATCTTCAAGCGAAGGCACCGGTAACAAGATCTCACACACTCTTATGGTAGCTACAAGAAATCCGAACACTTGATTCAGCCTTTAATTTTATAGGCGTTCCTTAAAACATAAACAAATTTATATTTATCATTTCTTAAAACATAAACAAACTAATTGTGACAATTGCAACAAAACTATGATGGTTTTACTTGTGTACGGGGCACACCAACACTCACATATGTGTTACCTACATACAAACAATTATGTCGTCAAATCATATTATCATATAACAATTATGTCGTCAGGTAACAGTGCAGCCGTTTGCACTTTAGCGCGGTCATTTTTGTATCAATAAGTTTAGTATAAGAGCAGCCCCCGCCGCGGGTAGTTTTCTATATCATCCCTAACAATCCGAACAACTTGTATATATCCATACTAATATTATAAATGCGAAATTCTGTCTGTCTGTGACGTTTTCACGGTTAAACTACCGGTCCGATTTGGATGAAATTTGGAATGAAAATAGTTGAAGACCCTGGGTCAAACATAGGCTACTTTTTTTCAAAAATCAACCCCTAAAGTCTTGGAATAGGGGATGAAAGTTTATATGAAAAATCTAAACCGCGTGACCGATTTCGATGAATTTTCTCAGAAAGATACTTGATAACGCAAGGTCAAACATAGGCTACCTATTTTTCAAATATCGACCCCTAAAAAGCTGTAATAGGGGATGAAAGTAAAAGATCTAAACCACTTAATTAAGTGTAATGAATTTTGTTTTGGCATAATATTATTTAATATCCGAGGGACACATATGTATAAGCTATTCTGTTTGCAAAAATCAACCCTAAATAGCTGAAATAGGGGATGAAACTTAATTCTTGCGGGGTCAGGGTATACGCGGGAAAATCTTTGTGACACACTGATTTTGACACAACATAGTTTGGTTACGTTGAACATTTAATAATTTATTATTCAAATTACCCAGTTGTACCCAATCCGTCTGGGATACATTCGTCACCACAAACCCCGCAGAGCAAGTGTTACCGCTACAAACTACAGTCACACTTGCTTATCTATCGTAAAGTATTCATGCGTATACATTTCACTCACAAATGAGGCGTTCCATCTTATCACTTAGGATTTGGGACGTTCGCGGAAGCTTCTTTATAGTGTCTCTGCAATAATTTATTAAGTAGTAAATTCTCTTCAAATTTAAATTCAAAATGGTTTATTCATGTGTGCATATCGTTTTTTTATTCTACTACTTCGGAAAGTTGCTTTGCTGTCACTGTAGGACTAAAGGTATGTAAGAATGTTTTTTTTTCTCTTATTATTTTTGTTTATTTTGTGTACGCCCCACTGCCTTATAATGCCGGATGCAGACCAAGAGATAAGCTAAGTTAGTTTCGCTTAGCTCGCATAGCTGACGCAGTTTTCCATACTTGTGTGCAGACCGCAAGCTATGCGAACTAAGCTATGTGAGCTAACTAAAATATGCGAAGCTAAGTTAGTTGTGTATGCCGATGCGCAGCTACACGAGCTAAGCTAAGCCCCTCCGCCTTCCCCGCACGCCCTTCCAACATCCTTTCCTAGTGCTCCAAGTGTCCTTCGTCGTATGCACGGTCGTTATTTTTTTGAGAATATGGAGCAATTTATTGAAATTTTTAAAAAATTTCCTATACTATGAAATATACAATCAAAAGACTATCACAACTTAATTAAAAAGGATGTTGTATGGAAAAGAATAGTGGAACATAAATAAATATTTTTTAATTAAAATTGTTTTGCTAACTTCGAACAAATAAATAATCTTTCTTCTGGGGTTATAGCCTTCCAATTATTAGTATCTTCTAACAAATCGTAAAACTGAACTCTTGTAACACGATTATATAACTGAAAATGTTCATCATCTAAATCGTAAAATAAATTTCTAACCTTGTGTGCCTAGATTGAATATGTTGACATATCCAACATCTGGAATGTCCTTTCCTTAAATAACAATATTTTCCTTTTCTATGTGTAACGTATTTATCATCGAAAATTTTATTTATCGACTCCAGGCGAGCGTCGTACGTCTACTTCGCAACACTGACAGCTGTGGCTTAGTTTTTGGTTTGCACGCCACTTAAAACAAAGTCGCTTTCTCTGTCCCTATATCCCTATGTATGCTTAAATCTTTAAAACTACGCAACAGATTTTGATG
>DWJN01004458.1:0-12404 GCA_018248895.1 Carystus phorcus
TTTGGTCTAAGTCACTCCTTGTTAAATTTTTAATTTTATATCAATATGAGTAATTGAAGATCGTTAAATTTTGTTTTTTTTGATTTTACCTCGCTGCTTCCAAACTTTTGAACGGTAGTGTATTTATAAATAAAACCTCAACGTGATAATTAGCGTAAACATTATTTTTACCAGAGCACCAAGCTGCTTGTGTATAATAATAATATAAGCTACCCTTACACGAAACATTTTACAGTAAAGAGAATGCGTTAAGTATAACGTCAGTGCTGGTGAAATTCATTTATTAAACAAATTCAACGTTAAACATGCAATTAGTTCTATACCAGACTCGCGTTAATCCTCTACAGTCTCTCAGGTGGCTTTTTGGACTCATTCAGAACCCGGAAACAAGCTTGTCCAATTAAAACTGGATTACAATTTGGTGCTCTTACGACACAAGTTAAAAGAACCTAGAGAAATTTTGACTTGTATTTTCACTCCATGGAACCAAAAATATGAATTAAAGAGAAATAAAAGGACAATATGAGAAAGTATGCTTTTCAGTATTTTAATATAAATGGTTACTGCCCATAACTTCTATATAAATGTTTTCACGCCGACCTAGAAAGGAGAAGGATTGATTTAGGAGTGAGGATTAAGTTATTAATTTTATTATTTTTTATTTTTCTTTAAAGCCTTTCTCATTCTGAGGCCAGGCTCGCTGTCATTCTCTTGCTTGAATAAGCCTTTTTTGTTCCGGTTAGAAACTCGAGGTACTTTCTTTCCTTTTCCATTATCTTGAGGAATATTGAAATGAATGTCGTGACTTCAATCAATTTACAACTATCTACTATTATTATTACAGTTGCAAATAATAGAATATCTTCCTTGGTCTCGTCACTTGATCCAACCACTTTTTTCTAACCTCTAATCACGCTTGCATGCCAAGAGGATCGGGATTTATATTTGAAAGTCGACTCCAGTTTCCTTATTTCAAGATGTACCAGTAAATTTTATTTTAGGCAGGCTACGAATTATTAAGGAATTTGAGATGTCAGGTAACCAATCAAAAGTAAAACTCAATGTTAAGCGGTCCTGCAACTATTTACTTATATTTATCTTTAAAAGCGTTGCCATAAATTTGATATTATAATTATTTGTCATTAAATATCAGACGTTTAATGAATGTCATTGTAATATTCAAAATATATTAAATAGTAATAACAATCATTTTGTAATTTCTTTATCAATACACAACAACCATTTGATTGATAACCCGATAAAACTACAAATAACATAAACACAATACAGCAATATTTCATTCGCCAATAAAATCTTTGTTTACTGACGGAAGTAGCGAAACTTTAGCAAAACAAAATATGATGGATTAAGAGGCATACCTCGTTAACAGGCCATGGCTACATCGCCAGTTACTCAGTGGCTCATAGTTTCCAGCAATATTCGAACCTCAAAGATAAGGTAGGTTAAACAAATTCATCTGAATTAGGACATATAAATAATTCCCTCCTTTATTACTTTTTGCCCTATTAAATATGTACAATTTTGTACACCCTTTACTTCGTTACCTACATTTTAAGGCGGTGTTCTGGAAAAGATCGGTTTTAACCGCCTTTTGTTTATCGTATTACTTTTAATCATTTCCCTTTGAATGTTATTTTATTGTGTATTAAGGTAATTGTAGTTAATATCTGTAGGTGGCAGGTGCCACTTATCGAAGCATGTTTTATACTGTTATACTAAAAGAAAAACCTTCGAGAATTGAAAATTATCCATCCATTTTGTGCTTATAAGTTTTCCCTTGAACAGTGCCTATTCGCGTGGAGGACACGCGGGTCGTTTCCAGTCGTAAATAATGTTCGAGCGTCATGTCCCGGGGTTTATAGCCCGAGCTGCGATGTTAACTAAATTTGGAGCCAAGCCCTCAGCAAAATTCTCGAATATAGGCCAAAAATTTAGGAAAATTACAGTAAATAATATATTTACATCCAGAGTTTAAAGGTCTGTCGATTTGAATAAGGGAGTAGACATAGCTATGTAGCTAGCACATAAAAAACAGGACCATGGAAAAGTGCCATTCAGGTTACGTTGTGTCGTAAAGGCTTAAAAAAAATTAATGTGAAAAAATTGCTTTCACAAGATTCGTTTCCTTACTTAAGTCTCGTTCTGCGTCTAATTTGAGTTCATATCAAATACGATTACAAATCGATCTTTTCGTACATAAGCCCCTGGCGCCGGCATCCATCTTTCGCTGTCGCATCCGTCGCCGATAAAATTCAAGTTTCATTTACATAGCTTTATTTCAGGCAATTGTACCATTTAGTTTTCGTTTTCTTTTTTGTTCACTACCAATAGGAAACATGCCTACGATACCATCAAATGGAATATTTCTAGGAGCATTGCCAGTATTCTAGAGACTTGCATTTCCCTTGGTCTTACACATGTTCAGACGAAGACAACGACGTACTAAGCTGAGTAAAATCCACCATCAACGCTTATGTTTAATAAAAATAATATGCGAGTATAAACAAGTGAAATCCTTCGCTTTTATCATTTACACCTTTATTTAACGACGTAGAAAAAATATTTAAGGCTCATTAACTTCGAACAAAAGGTGAGTTGATGAGCCAGAAAATGGGCTATCAATTAAATATCTCTTAAAACGTTTGCTGTTACTGGTTAAAGAAAAATACCCATTTTAAGAAAACCTGGTCTTTGAAACAGATTCGTTACTCTTGATGTTCCAGTAGAAGTGAATAAAAAATTCGAAAGTGTAAATTTGTTTACACTTTTTTGTGATCTAATTCTGGACAAAGCAACCGTATGTACTAAAATCTACCACCGTGTAAAAGTACCATCGGGATACGATCCAGCGTCATTACCTGATTTATTGTACCGTAAACAGTACAAGGAGATTTTATTCAAGGATGAAGCTTACACTCCCTCTAGCGATTTCGTTTTTTTCCTTTGCTATAAGTTCCTTAAGTGGACCTTGGTGTTTAAGTGGTGGTCCTTGAGCTGAATACAATGAATTTCTCTACTCCCAAGTAAAACCATGCTATATTATTTTTCCTTTAAGTCGTTAACACGTTAACATAATACTGCCATCGTGTTTTGAGGCACTTCGCTGAGAAGCTAGTTAGCCAATTTCCTGGCTTCAAGAATATTCCCAGCGTTTTTCGCCTAAGTGAAAAATAAGGCTTTCACGCCGCCGGAGGGTCACGATCTTATAATGTACATCCAGGAGTATATTAGCTTTGCATTTTGTAGCGGAGAGACCGCTTTGTTTATGTTAATATTCATTTTAGGGTTCCTGTTTCAACAATTTTGTACAAAGTGGTGGAAACCAAACCATAGTAATTTTGATGATGTTTTTCAGGTGAGTCCTAGTCTCCTAGGCCATTAAAATCCTCGATTTCTTGGTTTACTTTAAACCATATCGATAACAAAACTTACGAATTTAAATAAACATCTTTGTATATATTAAATTTAGTATTTTTATAGTTACTATAGTTGGGAATAATTTAATGGACTGTTAATAGATGGCGTTAGTAATCCGTAATATTGTGGTTCAATCTTTTAGATTGTTCAACAAGTTTCGAGAAGAAGATAGGCATAGATTAAAATTGCAGAGAAAGCAGTTGTACTTCAGGAAGCAGGCGGGTAATCAAAGATAAGGTTGATAAACAATTTGTTCGACATACTCGTACCATCATGTCGCTAACAAATAACGCTCTCGACATTTTCATTTAGGCACCGATACTTGGCACTCGCTTGGCACTCGACTTCTGACACTTGGCACGCCAGTAGAATGGCAGATTGCGATATATCGCGGGAAAGTTGCTCGGATCGTCTGTTTTGCTATGAATTGTGTTCAGTCGTTTAGTCAAGATGGTTGAATCGTGAATTTTTGCACGATGAACTTTATCGAAGTGATACTAAAGAAAAATCATTGCGAAATCATCATACGAATAAAATTGGCATGTTATATTATGACATACATTTTTTCAGTTTTCACTCAAATAAAAATAATCTCAGTTCTTAATGGACATTTTTTGTCCCTCTTAACTTTATATTAATTTTTCCTTAAAGCAAAACCCTCGAGGCCAAATATTTGGTAAAGTCGCTAATAACACTGGAATAATTTAGAAAACGGCTGTCGACCCAAAAAGAGATTTGGAAAGAGATGTGTACGGTGGGCATGAAAATAAACGTATAAACTAGTTAAATATTTTTGAACTAAGTATGTGGATTGGATGTTCACGTAATAAAAATGTTATAGTGATATTTGAAAACATGTAAGTTTCTTTTTGCTTTTGTAAATACGGAAGTGTGACGCTAATTCTATTATCTGCTTTTGTACTTTTTAATGCAGGAATGTACTGAAAATCCACTTATTGATGGTTTAGCCCATGGTAGAGTATTCCACCATAATTGCAGGTTGGGATTAAACAAGTTAAATATTTTAACAAAGTTAATATAAAATGAAGTATTACTCAGTGAAGAAAATAAATAAGTTTTCCATGAGTGAATAGAATGGAGAAAAAGGTTGTTCTAGTCGCCCAGTCTTCCAGTCATGTTTCGATACAAAAAAGAAATCATTAGTTATGCACAGTCTATTGCCTCAATGCACACCTTGCGAACCTGCATTGTAAGAAAATTTAAGTAACAGCATTTCTTTTATCAGTGTTTTAGCCACATATTTCAAAAAGAAGTGAATAGATTAACGTGCAATCTTTATTATCTTATAATTTGTCATAGGACTCGTAGATGCCACGTTTGTTGCTATGGTAAACGTTGCTAAGGGCGGATTAGGCTTATAATGTGAAAAAACCGTGATCAACTTTTTCTAGGGGATCATTATACTGAAGTCCGCAAGACAGCGGTAATTGTGATACAAAAACAAATGTCTGTCAATAACGCTACATAATTAATGATAATTAATTTACATTTACATTTTAATAATTTAAAACGCTTTAATAAAGCTTCAAAGAATAAACCCTTGACTGATTGAATAGCAGCATTTGGTACAAAGTAATTATGAACTAAAACCCCTTGATAGAGCGTCTGATGGGAAATTTTGATGGTTGCAATAAATACGGCTTTTACATGGAAGTTAGATTGTAATCGTTAGGTTTATTGGGAAAGTAAAATGTTTGAAGTATAAAATGAGCGTGACAGAATGGAAGTAAATCTATGGCTATTAAAGTTTGTTAACGAAATTTTGTTGTCGGAAGTGGTTATTCTTAGTTAGGAAACACGAAATTGGGACGTTGAAGCTGAGAATAACAAAATTCGCCGTATTTAACATAAAGCTCACAAGGCGCTAAGGAATCCTTGAGCAAAATATACCGATCTTGATCTTGATGCGATTGCATTTGCCATTAGGTTAGAAGAATAGACATACATTTTTTTATCATTTAAATTGTTAAAGATACAAAGAGAGACAGAGAAGATACAGATACACACAGACACACACACACACACACCTGTGTCTGTACAAATACATACATTTGTTCGCAGTAGTCAAAATCGCTAATAAAATCCCATCTCAAACTTTCTTGGAGCCCAAATATCAAGGTCTAAATGAAATATTATGTTGAATCACGAAAGTTTCGATTTTAAAATAGCGTAAAGAACAAAATAACATAATTTCAATCAGTATCTGTAACCCGTTAAAACAACATTGTTGAACAAAGAGCGGTTGCGTCACAAAAGGTTTTGATAGACGTTCTTCATGAGAAATTTTAATACCGGCTTTATCCATGTCGGTGCTTCCGGCCAGTCATTGCCGGGCCGGCACACCGTTTTTATTAAAACCCAGACACTATATCAGTAGACCGAGTGGCCTACTGGTGTGAACATTAAATATATTTTAAATATTTCCACCCTCGCTTTGCCATTGTCTAACGTACCTATATTTTTATCAACCAACCAGGAGGTTTAGAGAATACTCCATTATGCTGCTCCAATGCAGATTGGTGGAGAAGTTACTGGCCAATCCAAGTGTCAGAAGTTTTGATGCCACCCGAAGGCCTCCGACGTGGCTTAAGGACCGAAAGCATGACGTGCCCTCCGAAGCACAGAAATAGCTGTCACCCATCCAGGATCTGACTGCGGCCGCAGTTGCTTAACTTCGTCGATTACTTAAGATCGACCCGAGCATGAGGGCTTCATGTTTGAGTAAGCCCCTGGTTCAGTCATCACAAACTAGAGGCGTATTTGAAAGCATTAGCAGATATTTCGCTCCTCTTTAAAACACCTGATATTGCCCCAAACCCTTCTAATTTAATACGGATGGTGAAATCAATCTTGCAAACACCGATCAGAATAAAGCATCTATAAAACCGTGGTTACTTCATAATGGCTTGTGATAGACGCTCGTAATGAGAAATTTTAATACCAGCTTTTCGTGTCGGCGAGCTTTTGGCCAGTCACCGTGCGGGAGTTACAGCTTCGTTCTTATTAAAATACTGGGTCATCGATTTGAACTAGTAATATACTTTATATTTCTTCATAATAATAATAAAATTTCGGTTGGTTGAACCTGTCGAATATCAAATCTATAAAGGAATTTTGTCGACGTTTCGTGTCACAATATTTGGTGCAAATAACTTTCCGTGACCAAAATACACTGGCAATTTTGAACAGCGACATATAGCGACAAAATCTACGATAGTAAAGGGTGACCGTTCACTTTTTTCTGTGCTGCTATTGTAGAGGAATTGTATTTAATAAATCTAAATGAGCTTTACTATGGTGAGGTAAGTTGACGACCTGTATGGCGGAATAGCTACCATGGCGGATTGCTGTTCGGAAGATCCTGGGTTCGCTCTTTGTGTGTTGTCCATGGCAACCACGACACACAGTGGAGTATGAAATGTTATATTTTTTATGTTATCAAAAAGCCATTAATGAACTGGAGTCGCATTTCTTGGGAAGAACACCAAAACTAGAAGAAACGATGAGGAACATTTTTTCATGTAAAAAGTCGATAAACTATGTTAACTGCTCACCGCTGCCCATGAACCTATCTGCAACCTAAGAAATATTCCTGATGCTTTGACGACCATGAAGAGAAGAAAAGTAGTATTGACTCTCATACCCCCAGTCGGAATATGACAAGTCATGGCGTCTTACTAAAGCATGAAGGTAGCAAGCGAGCATCACGTAAAGTTAATAACTAAATTTAGGTTAAATCGCTTAACCAAGTATTTCCTGAAATACCTATTATAAATCCTATTAAATTCAACTTGGTACATTTGAGCAGGTGTTCTTATTCAGCGTCAATTTTTCAGAACGTGACCTAGTTTTAGAAGCCTGCACAATATGGCTTCATCGCTGTGCTTCTGAAAAATAAGGCTGAAAAGCGGACGGTATGCAAACTTCGACCGAAAGCGTCATCAGAGAATCTTTTGAATAATGATGATAAGAATTATAGGTTAAAACGACTAAAATGTACGATGTTTGAGCTAAAGGCTAAAATGCTGTAAAACATGTCAGATGACTATTAAATCCTTCTGTCTACTAGGTTCTCTTCTACGCTGTTCTAGTAAACTTAGGATAGGTTTTTTTATGGAAAAAAGCTCCCGATTGGATTGATATTTTCCGACATCTTCAAAACTTATCGTGATATTCCATCAATTTTCAGATAGACAGACAAATGCGCTAGAAGAACTTTAAAATAGAAGACAGATTAAAATTACATGGTTTTACTTGAATTTGTAGTAACTAAATACATATCGACGACCCGTGTGGCATTAATTACGCCTAACGGAATCCTAGTGTAGGGCTATGAATGAGTAGCGTTATTATAATGAATATAGGTATTCGTAGTAGTTTAGGGAGCTTGGGGAATGTATCATAATTTCATTCGTATGTTGCAATAATTAGTCTGACCTATTTAGATAGATAGATTCTAAAAGATAAATAAGGCTATGATATTATAAATCTCATATATGTATGTAGTGGTGCCAATACGACGAGATTTTATATTAGACCGAGCAACAAACATGATAAGAACTTTGAATGCGTCCTACTGAGAATTTCCGTGCAAAAACAAGAATACCAAAGAGTGAATGTTACATGGAACAATAATGTTTATCTTCGGAAGTCGAATGGAGTGATCATAACAAGTAGTATACGCACTGTGGAATACATACATATGTATACGTCAAGTGAAATATGTGTATTTTGATTACTCTTGTGAAAAATGAGATCTGACAGTGACCCTACTAACCATTTAACCAACATCTCATAATCTTTACTTCTATCATCTTCCAGGTAGTATTTTCTTTACATTCAAGTTTCTATGGAGTTTATGGTAAAAAAAGTACAAAAGAACCTCAATAACATCAAGAATATAAAGTGTAATAAATTGTCGTTTACTAGTAACTTCAAGTCAACTATTATTATGTACATAATTTTCTATTCTATCTTTTATAAAGGTGTAGTCTTCGCGTGTCTAATCAACGCCGAGCCCAAATAACCGATGCTATGAAATTGGGACAAAAGGTTATTTTAATCCCCTTGACAATAAATTAAGGAGAAAAGTTCAATATCCAACATAGTAATACTGGTTAGTTAGTTATTTATAAATACATATTATATTGAAAATTTGAAGCAAATGAGGACTTAAGATATATTATGTGGTGATAGTTTTCGCCTATCCAATAACATCGGTCTACGCGGGGTTTTTTGAACAGTGCGCAAAGAATTAACTAATTATCGTAATTGTGGACTGAATAAAAGTCCTAAATCCGTTGTATGTTATCGATATAATATTCAAATGCCACCGGATTCCTAAAACTGATGGTGGATTTTATATACAATTCAGATTCAGATATCGCTATTTGAATACCCCTTTGGACAGTTGACGAATAAATAAATAATGAATATGTGCGAACTAAAAACAAAATACAGTATTTATATTGGCTGTATTGCGACGGAGTAAAATATCTCATGGATCAGCCCAAAATATCTCATGTATTGGCCCAAAATATTTCGCGTATGAGACTAAAATATCCCACGTGTCCCGTGTACGCCGGTAGACAAAGGTAAAAGACCTCTGAAGCCGACCCCTCGCGTTGTTAGCTTATCGTCAAGATTATTTTATCAATATTATTATTAACTAATTATTATTACTGGTATTAACATCCCGTTCAGCATTCTTGGTTATTTACTCCTATCGCTTGACTCAGCCATGAGAACCACAGTACTTTCTTTATTCTCTTTGTTGGGTGAAAACTCTTTGGTTCTTCGGAAATACGCACTGCGGACCACTTACCATCAGGTAGATCTACTGCTCGTTTGTGGATCATGTGTCGGTTTATCGGATTTCTCAAGATACGTGAACTAATTGCCAGACGAAGACGCGAAAAACGAAATTTTATCCCTTACCTCACAGGCTCAAGTGTCTAAAGTAGCTTAGTAATTAATTACTTCTACGTATAATTTGTAACGCTAAATTCTTCCACGACACAGAATACTTCACGACACAGAATACTTAAAGCGATAATTCAATTACTCTAGATATGAAATTAATCTTCGAAATTTTATAATAATATGAGTCGGATGAGCTAACTGCTGATTATTCATTTATGAAATATAAATTGAATTAATTAAAAACGGCAACGAGATGGAATCTCCCTTGATTGTGATGTTAACTTTTATGATTAATCCAAGCATTTTCTGCCTCGAATCCATATTAATTAAAGGTATATATGTAAATGGAATGATAACATTGATTTACTTTTGATTTAGTAATAATGGATGTTGACTGCTGTCAATGAAAATAATGTGGAAACAATAAATTGGGCTTGAGGATTGAAATGCACTACTTACTTTCTTGGTTGACAACGCGTTGGTGGTGCCTTTTTTGTTGCTGATGTTCATGGGCGACGGTGAACACTTAGTGCCAAGTTGTCCGTCTTTATTGGCTATTCACGTAAAAAAGAATTTTTTTCGCATTGCCCCTTTTATAAAAAGTTACAAAGATTAAAATTATTTAGCCCAATCCTTTAATATTTCTAATTTTGTAATGATAGCCTGGTATTTCGAAATGACATTTTCATTGTATCCAATTCATATAAAACGTTCTCATCCAAAAATCTAGGTAATATATGTTGGGACAACCCAAGCCCATCACTTATGATTACATGTTACAAAAAACAAAGCATTAAAAAGGACAGATGTATTATTTATTATTATATTATTAGTGCTTACTGTACCTTTGTTCGGTAGAGACAAAATAATAAAAATCCTCAGAAAAAGTGAGCCACAGTGCGGAAAATCTGAAAGGCTTTACGAATTTTTTATGTGACAAACTTTCGCGACAACGTTTTGTGAACTGCCCAACTATTTATGTTCAGTGCCACTGTTTGAGTTATATTGTAATTGCGATCGTGTTCTTACAAGTTTATGGCACCCTGGTACTTCGTACTAACGCTTCTTTTATTTCCAAAGGGTTATATATATCATCGATGAATCGAGAATGTAGGTTATAAAACAAGTCATAAAAATATTTATATCATACAACGCATACATTTGTACAAAAATATTGTATAACAACCGACAAAAAGCTTTAAACAATCCTCTTTTTTATATTGTCATGGTAACGACTCTTGAAACCACTATAAGACGAAAAAAACGCCCATTAAAAAAATCGCGTAACAAGCATAAAATAAAGTTTTAATGCTTCCCAATTGTTTTTAATAGCTTTTTTTATTTAAATTGCAATATATGTATGTATGCTTATTGGATGGAATCTTGCAAACCAATTTTGAAGCAGTTACACGTTTAGTTTGGATGACAATGCATGGTTAGTTGTGTGACGTCATTCTAAATCTAATATCGCGGGATACAGAAGATAGCGGACCTTATTCTTAATGCACTCGTACAATATGAGTAAGGTTTTACATCATATGAATTGTGTAATGGCGTTATAAGTTGATAGCAAATTTAAATAAAAAGTGTTGTGTGTAAAAGGTGTGTAAATAAAAGCTTGTTTTTAAAAAAAGTTTTATAATTTTTGTATGTAAGCCAAACACTTTATACAAAGGGTCAAATCTATTTTCTTAAAAGACTATTATTTTTGGTAAAATTCTTGCTAAGACAGACTTAATTGAATAGAGAAGTTAAGTAGCTTAAAGTGTAGACAAGAAAATAAACGCGCTTTAAAATTAGGAGAAAATATATTTTCGTGGAATTATTTCTCCTCAAGCGAAAAATGAGAATATTAAGACAATTTTGTTTAGTATATGAAATTGTTAAAACCAGATACATATTTGTGTTATGCACAAAAATCTTACATTTATAGATGGCGCTCATTCCTCTTCTAGTATGACACATCATTAGATCTTTCGTGAAGTTAGTCGTTTAGTTAGTTCTTTTTGCGAAGTTAGTAACAGTGCCACAAATAAATTCGAACTTAACAGAGACCAAATTTGTAATTTTCATCGAATGTTTTTGATATACCGAGAATCTCTTGTTTCAAAATACTCGTAATATTGAATGTCCCAAAATACACATTTTTTTAGGATATGGTGATGGATAGAATGACGTAATGGGATAAAATACACCGGTGAATTTATATTTTTTTATGGGAAAATCTGACAAAAATCAGATTAGGCTCCTGGTGGTAAGTGGTTTCTGTTGCCCATTGACACAGCGATATCAATAGCATCAGTAAAGCGTTGCCCAGCAACATGTAGTAAACGAATTCGATATTCACAAGGCAATATTTATCGAGATATTTATAAAGCGAAACTGTTATAGAAGAGGCTAAAGCTATTAGATGTATAAACTTGCTAAAACAGGAAAATAATAATTTTACTAATGAAGGACTATATTAAAGTATCAACTATTTTTGAGGAGCGTGAAGCTATAGTCTTCCTTATTGTTCAACAGAATTTACTACGAATAAATAAAAATGACAAGAACTCAAGATCGATGAAACCTTTTACAACTTTAAGGCAAATTCGACTAAAACTTTTAAGTTTCATCCTTGAAATAAATCCTTCGTTGTATATTTTCGTGGTTTTAAGAGTTTAATTATATGAGAATTCGCATTCATACACACTTAGCTGGCAACTATTTAATTTAAATTTAACAGTATACCTACCTATTATCTTTATGTCTATACACTTACAAAGAGCACCTATATAAGAGAGATACCTGATATTAGGCATTATAATGGTGCTTACTAGATGGTTATTTTATCGAGGGGAAACCTTCAAATCGTGGGAGCGACACAGGGTTATGTGAGATTTTTACCGCACTAAAACTCCCCCGGTGGCCTTCCTCAACGCTTTATGGAGGACTCCGGGATCTCCATCGGAACACAACCGGAGACCTCCAAGCGCGGTGCACTTGTTGGGCTCTCCCGACGAGGGACTGAGCGTCGAGCA
>DWJN01004459.1:0-12402 GCA_018248895.1 Carystus phorcus
TAAAGGTTATACAGACAGACAGACAGACAGACAGACAAAAATTTTACTAATTGCATTTTTGGCATCAGTATCGATCCTTAATCACCCCCTGATAGTTATTTTGGAAATATATTTCTTCTACAGAATTGACCTCTCTACAGATTTATTATAAGTATAGATTATATCTTTAAATAATATATTTTTTAATGTTGTCTATCCTAGTATAATTAGTATGTATAAACAGCGAGAACTCTTCAAAATCGAGTTTGATACAAAGGATATTCACATATTTATTCTTCTGATTATAAATACAAGCTTTCCTCGAGTAAAGACTTAGCTCTTTATCTCGAGAATTCCTTCGCCAACATCGTCTATCGTTCAAACCGTAAAAGATACATTAATGGAAGGAAACATTGGAATCAAGTCATCAACTTATAGCGTTTAAACTGCGGTACAATTTTACTAAGTAAATTAAACTTTAGAACGTTTATCTTCGACAGAAATATGTCAGAATCGTAGCAAATGGAAGGAAGTGGTCTCTGCCTACCCCAAAGGGAAAAAGGCGTGATAATATGTATGTATGTATGTATCTTCGACAGTATAAACATGTTTGGGCATTACCATGCTGTATTTATTTATGTAAAGAATTGACAAACGGGCAAATAAGCCACGTTAATGTAACTACATTATTATACACATTGCTAACTAGCAACCATCATTTAATTACCGGTGAGGAAAGAAGACAAAGCACTAGCTCTCAAGCTATCAGTGATGAAAGAATGGTTTGGCAGTTGAAAAAATCTTGGTTACTACCTATCTAGGTAATTAGTCAGATTTCACTAAAAATATTAATAAAGATAGGAATAAAATTCTCACAAACATAAATAACATTCTAATCAGTTCTAAGTTCATCAAAATACTAAACGTATAATTATATTCCAAAAATAACTACGAGTATATTTTTGTCATCCAAATTTCACTTAAAAATAATAATAAAGATAAAAATAAAATAATAATAAGTCTTACAAAAATAAATCTTTCATTATTTCTAAGTTCAACAAAATACTAAACGCATAATTATATTCCAAGAATAACTACGAGTATACTTTTGTTATCCAAATTTCACTTAAAAATAATAATAATAAAGATCACAATAAAATAATAATAAGTCGTAAAAACATAACTGATTGTCGTCAATTCTAAGTTCATCAAAATACTAAACGTATAATTTTATTCCGAGAATAACTATACCTATATTGTTCTTAACTCTATAATTCAAGAACGCTTAAATCTTATGCGTTGTTTTAGAATAAAAAATCCGTGGAGTATACTTCGTTCGCGCTTGCAATGCACATTAGCGATTCGACGTGGTCTGTCGTTTAGTTCTCAAATGCTTAGAGCCGTGTTTATTTGTGTCGTACGGGTCACAGTGAAGGCTCTATTAATTATAGTAATTAAATGGATGTATGCGTTGGCGTTATAAACGGACCCAAGTAACAATGACATTTTTTTTAAAGGTAGTTCGGAATTGGATATGAAGGTAGTTTGACTATTTTATGATTTTAATATTATTGTTATGTTATGTACATACATGTTTTCTTCTTTTTTATTCATATTGATATTAAAGCTCGTTATTAACAATTAAAAAAAAAACAAAGTTGACAAACGGATATTAATATATTCTAAATTATTTTCTTGGAATTATTTATAAATAAAAATGTTCTATATTTGAATGGTTGCCATGGCAATTGCAAGGGCTATCCGCAACCTATGTTATATCTTTAACCTTGCTTAGTCCTTCGGAATTGAATGTCGTGTGTACAGTTAAAAATTGCTCCCCGTATCCGCTTACTGTAGCACCAGGGATCGCGTTACGTTGCATGCATCTTTAGATAACGCTCAATTAGGTACCATTTTGATTTTAAACGAGTTTATGCTGTAAGGCATTTAAATAAATTATTAAAATATACATTTTTTGCAACATTAATTTTATGCGTTAAAAATAAGGTAAAGCTGGAATAAAGTAAATAAAGATAAGCTAAAATAAAGACGAAATGCGTGCTAATTAGGAATTAATTATAACGAAATATACATATTTCCACCGTGACTCGAGTTTATTATTAATATTTGCAATAAACCGAAGCAGGTATTTTATTTTTAACCAAAATTAAATTTTACATTTGCAAAAATATTGGCCTCTTCAAAATTTATTACGCTGGTGCAAAAAATGATGAGATATTTAAAAATCCCATGAATATTAATCTAGTAGTTTTAAACATTAACAATTTTATTGTTGTCAGGATGTTAAACGGCAAGAACTCTATTGATCTAAGCCGTAAAATTAATTCAAAGTTGCGCATTGTTTACTAATTTCCTTCGAGACGAAAATATTTTTGTCTTAATGACTTCATTGTAAAAGAGAACATGTTTTTTGAGGTATCTGAGGTATTTCAAGAATTGACTGGTTATACGTGTCTTGAAGAAGGACTCCTATTAAGTTGTTAAAAGGCTACAGCCATCAATTTGCTTCAACTATACTTAACGTAAAAAAGTATCTCCTATATTGGATTTGGAACGAGCTACACAAAAATTACTGCCTGTTTGACTGCGAAAACATTTAAATAATGCTATAGTTAACATTGTATGATAATACTGATATTGTTTTTTCTTTCTTCTCTCTTAGGCCGGGAACTCATTAGAACCACCTTTTATTTACTGGCGTTGGTTGACGATAACCACTTACTATTATATGGCCCACCTGCTCGTTTGTCGACTTATTACTCAAAAAAAGACTAAAAATCCTATGATATAATCATTGAAGGCAGACAACTCTTCTTAGCTTATGTGTAAAATTAAGACTACTAAAATATTACTGTATTATTTACTTGCAAACCCGAGTTCGTTTCGCCTAACAGGTAACGAATGATTGACATAAATTGACATGACTTCGTTGTTTGTTAACCGATTTATATGAAAAAAAAAACACTAACCCCCGATTTTTCAAAGGCTGATCAATTAAAAATTAACTAATAAACTGTCAAATCTATTGTTAAACATCAATTGGGTTGCTGAAAACATGATTATATGACTTGATTTTAATGATTGACTAGTTAAACAGAGCTATCAAATTCACCTCCAAATTGTATGTGATATTGCGATTTCGTTTAATGATTTATTATTGACAGAGCTTTTAAGTTAGCATGCTTGTTAAGTCGATAAGATTTGATTAACCTTTCAGAAACGGGCCGTAAATGTTATTGTTAAATTAAGCCCATCACCATATAACCCTGCATTCAAATCGGATAAGCCGTTTCTAAGACTAGCATGCACGAACATATAGACATAGACAAAATGAAAAAAAAAATGTTTTTCGTTCTCGTTGTATATAAAGGCAAATCATTATCAATTATTATAATTTTCTTTTATATATTTGCCATGTACAGAGAGCGTTACAGTTTTATTGAAGAAGATAAGATTTAGATTTCCAATTTTTCTTATTTCTTAATCTTTATTTATCTTATTAAAAGGATATGATTACAATTACGCCGAAAGCAACGTGTGAAAACTTCTTTAGCCTTACACATGATCGTTAAAAGTCTGTACTCTTTAATTATTTTCGCGACTTATTTTATTCAATTTTACTGATTGTTATGTAATTTTTCTTTAATGTTTTAAAATTTTATTTAATGAATTCAATTGTAATATTTTTAATAGTATAAGACGAAGTTGTTTATTATATGTTGTCGTTGCCTATAAATACTCTACCACTTATCAAGAAACTGATCTGTATTATATTACGTAGAATATCTTAGTGTTAAGAGTGTTGACGACCTATACCTATAAATAAATAGGTAAATAAAACAATAATAATGTCTGTTATCTCAATAGCTCTGGCCTCATCTTGTATTAAGCCGACCTAGCGGGTGTGATGTTTTGTTTACTTTATGACTGGGTTCGTTATTATTACAAGCTTTCGTTTTTTAATCTCTGGATCATATTTCGTCTACTGTGTCCGACGGGATCCTTACTCTAGAGACCTATTTATTCTTTGTCACATGCTACCATAATGATTAAGCTCAGTCTAGTGGATGAAATCTCCAAGCTAATAATTAAGCAGCTTGTGTATGTGGTTTCGGTCTATTTTGTTTATTTAAACGGAATAAGTAAATGAGATATCATTCATCGTCGGTGGTAAAAATAGATTGACACAAAATTGCAAAGACAATTAATAAAAAAGATACCTGGTAGCACCTTGATATTAAATTACGCTTATATCCTTAATCGACCCATATCCATCACGCTGACAGAATAAAATAGGTACCTAAAAAACTAGTGCAACACTCCACTGCGTCCATTATGCAAAATATTAACCATCATCAGTCGACTGCAAAATTTCGCAACCGAAGTGACAAGCCGAAACTTAATAACTTACTCAGAAATGCACCAGCAAATTGGGAGTCGAGTGGTCCAACCGGCTTCGTAACCCTACACTGCCTTACCGAACTCTCCGACACATATAAATTGTATTTTTATTCAAATCGAGCCTACGTGCCGCGATAAACCCTCCTTAAAACAAATAACTACCCATTCAGAAAAGAAACCCGGAGGAATACATACCTTAATTCAAACTCGAAAAGTTCAAAGTTACTAACACGAAATAAACAACTTGCGCACCAATCTCGACACAGTCGACAAGAAGCTTTAAAGTTGCGGCAACAGAGATGTAGTTTCTGAAATAACTACTCCTGTTACATTACTTTTAGCGGAACAAGATGATGCGACTGAAACAAGCTATGTTCGGTCTGTAACCAACGTAAATTACACCCTAGCACCCAAGGTTCAAGATTTAAATTTTACTGACTCATACGTCCAAATTATGACATTGGACCTTGATGTACAGTAAGAAGATATTCTAAAGACACATCTCGAGGACGATTTAAAGGTTCATTGGAACACTTTTTCACTCAATTTGTATCTTCCATTCTCGTTATATGGACCTCAAGGCACGTCGGATGTTCTAGAGATATTTTAAATTTTAAGATAAAGATTTCAGTATATTGAGTAATAAAATTTTTATTATTAAAGCACTCAAGGGTAACAGGGACGTAGATGTATGATTAAGTTCTCTTATTTGCCTTTTTAATGAAGTCGTTCACACAGAGCTATCATTATACGATAAAGAGTTTCTCTCCAAAATTTTAACCACTTTATTTGCATGTCACGTTACAAAGAATTTCAAGGAATATTTTCAAAAAAATTTGGCCAGCGATCATGATAATTCCGTTCATTAAATTTGTAACTATGGATACGTTTATGTCAAGAATCAATTATATATTAAAGTGAAGTTCCCTCAGAATTGCAATCAAGTGGCTTCGATATGCAATAATTTAAAAGTCGTAAAATGTTTATGCGGTGAGTGTGAGATTATAAAATTGTTAAGCACCGGTATCGTAAAAGTCGATACGCCGAAAAATTATTATAACCGTATTCGTATACACTCAATATCGATATGTACGTCTTCGGCCTTCGATAATCGTAAATTAAGGCCCAACTCCGGGTTAACCGAGCGTAAAAACTGTGAACGCGAGATTGAGAGTTCATGTTACTTCCAAATTGAAAAACGAAAAAAGACACGCTCTGGCTGTGAAAGAGAAAGAATGATAGCAGATGTCAAAGCATTGGAAAAGGCTTCGAAGTGATAGATTCGAGTTGGTTATCTCTAAGAGGAAATAAATTAAGCCATAAAAAATTGACGCCACCAATGAATTTAAATAAACTAAACAGGCCGGTTTAAAAGCTATTGCAATAAATTATTATGAGAGTGAAGTTGTAGTAGCTAATGATATAGTTGTTGTAAATAACGATAAATCTTAAATGGCATTTTTAAATATAATGGGGACAAGATTTTAATTTAAAAAATGTCATAAATGGAATTGACACTTCTTGCCTTTTCTTAATTGCCTCATCCCTGAGCCCTAATTTTGTTAAGGAGGAAGCGAGAGGTGTACCGGAACGAGTTTTAGAAAGAGATAAAAGGATTGCGCCCGCGCATGACAAGTGACCGGATTAATGCATTTTAAACGAAGAAGGCTTAATTCTGATCTCGGGTCCTTTAATTGAGTAGCTTTTTATTTCGTTTTACTAAAATACAATTTGGAAGTACTCATACCAACATAAAGGACGTTGTTAAAGACGGTCTGTGGTATCAGTTACTTTGGAATTAAGTTCGTTAAATATTTTTATAAAAAGCGGTTTTGTTACTTTGTACACATTATTAAAATTACATGTATTAAGGTTGCTTATACTTTGGATGCTGCAAGATCGTATTTGTAAATTCATTGATGCCTTTAAAAAATAAAATTAGAATAAACAATTATTTTTCTAACGAAACCAAATTCTACTTTTTTTTGTGTAAGCAACGTATTGGTGATACTTTTGTTGTTACTGATATCCCATGGAGACGAAAATTACCATTTTCCATAGCTTCCTCATATACTCATTTGTTGGCGATTTATATAAAAAAAAATCTGACTGAGCCAGAAATTTTAACAAATGCTTATTATTCAGCAGGCTTGACTATTTCTGAGTCAGGTATGGATCTTTGTTGACAAAAAGACAAAAGTATAGAACTTAAATGCATTCTTCAACTAAAACATTTTCTTCAACTGGCTCATCTTGTTTTATGAATATATAATTTAAAATCATACAGATGATTATGACTACTCCTCGTCCTAGTTAATCTATTTATCACTAATGCCACTTGGTTTTATTTCCATCTGAGAGCTGAGAGCACCCAACTGATTTGAACCCGTTCCTGGTCACATGATTGACGACGTCCATATTCGATAACTTCGCCCGCTGGGCAACTTGGTACATTATAATAAAAATCTTTAGTACTCTCTTTAATAGCGATAATTCCTTCTTTCATAACCGTTGTGTTGACTCCGCTGTGGTCATTTGTATTTGTTATGTCTGCATCTTAAACATAATATTTATTTTAGTTTCAATACTTATGGTTCTCAATTTTTTTTATTGATTAAATTTCATGAAAGTGACTACCTACCTAAGGGTAGCAAATATTTATATCACACTTTCATGAGATAAGAGACTTATCTCTTATTTGGTGTATGAATTCTGAAGACGTGTCTTTGTATTATAGCTTACTTATAAATGGAAGTATGGAGTAAATTAAACTAAGAAAATTAACCAACTACAAACTTGAGTTTGCATATCGATTTGAATCTATTCTTGTTAGGTAAAGCAACTTTTTTTCTGGCTTGAAATATTTTACTCAAAATTCACTAAAAACATAAGATATCATCGTCATAGAGACATAATTACAGATACAGGTATAATAGTTGTACATAAATGTTTTGAACGATAGTCTACAACAATTTCTTCGATCGAACCTGTTTGATCACGTTGGATGAAAAAACTCGTGAGTCGGCAACGATTGATCCGGTCTGTATCGAGATTGAGACATCTTTGGAACGAGTTTCATCTCGTTGGTGTAGAATTGTGGGCTCGGATATGAGCGGTAGCGGGATTTAAAAAATGTCTGTCTTATTAATTGTTGCCTTTTTTGTTTTGTTTCATTTTATTATTTGTGTTTAATATTAATTTTGACTTTATTTATAAATTTTTATTTATTCGTTTGCGTATATACGTAGTTAAATAAGTCACAAATCAATGTAATGATGTATAAAGGTGCAGCTTATTTCTTCAGAAATTTCTCTCAGCTTGTGACTGGAAAATTAATTTAAACTATTTTTTTAAAAGAACAAATATTTATTTGAGAAATCTTTGTGTTTACACTCATTCTGTTTTTACAATTTTTTGTAGCTAATAAAAAAGTGTTAGGTATATCCCAAATTGTCTTATCATTAATTGATTCAAATGGTTAACTGTGTAGATTAACACAAGAGTTCAGTAATGAATATTAGATCTGCATATTTAAATTTCAATGGTCGCTTGTAATTTGGTCGTAGTTTATATTATTATGGTTGAATTTAGTCTTTTCTTTCAAAAGGAAAAAAATAACTGTGTGATGACAAAGCTGATTTTTTATGTGTTCCGCTGCCGCCCCTAAATCAACCCCTCGCGGCCGTTCCGCCCACGACACACGCACATAATTGTTCCCAGAAACATTGATTCCAGTTTTTTAATCCCTACTCCGATAGAAAACGTAATTACTTTATGTGTTAGAGGTACGTGTGTTTAATTTTTATGTGATCGCTCATTCGCCAAACGTTTAATTTGATTAAGCAATATTACCATGCGTGGTAATCGATTGGAACGGTCGCCATCCAAATGTATTATATGAATATTTTTTTGTATAATTAAGTCGATTCGATTCGGGTCGTTATAGTTTTAACTATTTTAACGTATTATCTGTATATTTTTTATGTTCAAATCTTTTAGTTTTAATAGCGGCTTTGATTGCCTTTAGATGTTTCTTTTTTGGCTTAGAAAAGAATGAGTACAGTAAAATTGGGTTCGATGACCCAATGACTTTGTCATAATGACGGAGGTTTTGCGGCTCTCTTATTTAGGTTCCGGGTGTGATTTCCGGCAGTTGTTTCATATTTTTTGTCTGATTTAGTATTTATTTAGACTATCCATTAATAACTAATTTTACCTACTAGTTATGTGACTCATTTGTTTCGTTGTCATGACTCTTCAAGCACACACAGATTTTTTAAGACTTTACGGTTTTATTAGCATGGGTAGCTACCACCCTGTTTCGAAAATTAACCGTGAAATATTTTTTTTAAATGTCCCAGAGCTTGTTACGAGTATAATGTCGTCTTGGCTGACAACATCGTCGTCTTGGCTAATGTTTATTGTGGCTGACAATGCATTGTTGATGCTTCTATGTTCAGGTCGTCCGCTAATTATTAAATGTCTCGTTCAGTCGATTGTTGGTTCCTTAAAAAAATCCTTTACTCTCCTGATGAGCGGTTCACCAAAATTAAAAGCAAAATATTTAAACTTTTCCATTTATCATAGTTTTTGCACTGCGTTGAATGTTTTTGTTGTAAAGTTTGTTAACAAAATAACGCGTTGGGGGAAACATAAATCAAAGTATCAGCCGGCTTCGAACCGTTCCGTTCACTTCCGAGAAAGCTAATTAACAACTTAACACATGTTTTTACATGAAACGCGAATAATTCTTAGCAACACATGTGACAGTGACGCAGACGGATCATATTCTAAGGATGTCGTTTCGAATTGCCTTTAGCTGTATTATTTCAAATTGTTAGATGAAAATATAATTGTTGTTTAGATGTTTCAGATGTGTTCGATTCGATATATTGTTGTAATTTAAAACTTTCAGATGTGTTCGTTTCGATGTTAGTGAAATTTGTGGATATTGATTGCACATAATTTGTAAAAAAATATTTTATTTTTTAGTTTGTCAAATTTATTATTAACGTTTCAGTTAGGTCATAAGATATTTGAAGACATGAGTGGATGAAGGTGATATTATGTCACAAAATTCTAATTTCGAGAAAATCGATTTCAATGCTTCGTATAAACATTTTAGGATATTACAAAACGCTCTAAGTGTTTCGATCGAACAAAGGTGTCTGGTGGTGCCAACTGTTTAGTACTTTAAAAATAGGAGGGATATTATAGAAAATAAAAAACACCATCGTTCATGCATAAAACAGCGAAAATCCAAAAATGCGACATATCACCTTCATTCACTCATGTCTTCATTTATTAAATTCATGATGCGTGTAACCAGTATATGCCAATGTACTCTATGGTGTAACCGGTGAAACATGAATCACTTTATTTATTGAAAAGCTTTGTCGTGAAATAAAACAATCAGATGCGTGTGCTCAATTAATTTATTAATTATATGCTTATATTATAATCGTTGCTGATATCATGGTTGATTCTGAAACAAAAATAATTTTAATTTGTACTTGTATTTGGTAATAGCATATGACATAACAAAGAGATAAGAAATAAATTATATTTATAACAAGTCTTTAACTGAATTGGTTAGTCTTTTATAAATTCATTTCTTCCTGATAAGCTCAGGAACAGTTTAACCAGTTCAGTTAAATGAGATTACTTTTACAATTAATTAATCAGTATACAAATACGTCGATTGACCAACATCGTTTAAATATTCAAGTATCGTAGGTAATACGTAGCCACCAAGTTAGTTAGATTTCCCGAAGCTAAGTGCAACCAACCACTAGTGCCACAACCTTCTAACCTAACCAACTAACCAGCTAGTGGGTGGTTATTAAGTATTATTTAATAATTGCATTTCAAACAATAAATGATAAGTTTGATCACTAGTATGAAAAAAATCGTAATATTGCGGCGATTGTGGCCGTCTTATACCTACTTCTTAATATTTAAAGGTTAATGAAGCTTCTTCGTGTGTGTGAATATTATCGCAAATTATAATTATTAGCTTACAAACTTTATATCATTTAAATGTTATTGTACCTAACTTATTTTCAACTTGTTAAATGTAAGCGTGTTACATTTTTTTATTCTTACATATATTCATTCTTACGTTTTGTATAAAGATTCTTCTTGTGTTAACACGTAGGAATTAAC
This sequence comes from Carystus phorcus, assembly GCA_018248895.1. Lineage (NCBI taxonomy): Eukaryota > Metazoa > Arthropoda > Insecta > Lepidoptera > Hesperiidae > Carystus > Carystus phorcus. The sequence goes on from DWJN01004459.1 coordinate 10,567, forward strand.
CTTTCTTTTTCACCCAGAGTTGAAAGACAATGCAATCTGACATTAACTTTAACCCTTTGCTTCAAATTTTAACAAACATAAATAAACACTAACGGCCGGTTTCTGAAAGGCTGATCAACGAAAAAATTAAGAAATTCACTGTCAAATCTACTGTCAAACGTCAATTGGGTTGCAGAAAGCATGATTATTCAGAAATTATTCGCTAGTCAACGTTTTAGAAACTCGAATTGACTTCATAGAACTTTCACATTAATATGGGTGTTATACGTACGAAATTTTGACAAGCCTTTCAGAAACTGGCGGTAAATGTTTCTTATTCTTATTCTTACATACTTACAAAAATGGTTTCCAAGAATCGATGTTAATGCTCCTCAACCGCTTCTTGCCTGGTGATCAGACACGGTATTATGTCTATCAGAAATCTCTCTCCGCATTTCTTAAACCTCGACTGACTAAGAGACAACTCGTCCATCGCTTCCACGTGTGCAGTGTCATCATCTGTAAAACAAGTAATAAATTTTACAACTCCTTTTATTATACAACTTACATCAACAGCCGTCGATGCAGTGCACGTATGGATCGCTACAAGAAACAGCAAAGCCAATATCAATCGCTGCATTTTGTCTAAGCAATTCTTAAACTTAGTACGATGTATAAAAATATAACTGTTGCTTGGTCTACCCTTTTATATAATCTTGTAATATAAAGGAATGTAAATAATTTGGAATGCAAATAGCGACGGAATACCAAAGATAAATGCAAAAATAATTAACGTCGTTGTATGTAATAAAATAGATTTGAAACATCTACACTAATACAATATAACAAAGCTGAAGAGTTTGTTTAAACGCATTAATCTCGGGAACTACCTACTGATTCAAATTGAATAATTATTTTTCATTTGGATAGTCCATTTAGCGAGGAAGGCTAAATAACAATGCTACGGCCAATAGAACCTGAGCATTGATGAGAAATGTCGCAAAAACGGGACAAGTGTTCCAACGTAATAGGTACGAAATTCGAAGGCTCTACTACTAAATTATAAATACCTACATAGTTGCAGCTCGACATTGTCCAGCGCTTTGCGGCAATTATGAGCAACTACGGACGCGGTCAGTAGCAGGGTGGGTGACTGCTAGAGGCAAACATTTCTCGACTTGTGTCCGTGCTTCGGAGGGCACATTAAGCCAACAGCCCAGTTTATTATCGTAGATTAACAGTCGTCAAGCCATGTCAGAAACGTTTGGATAGCATGAAAAGTTTCAACACTTGGGTTAAACACTAACCCCTCCACCAATCCGCTTTGGAGCAGCGTGGTGGAGTATGTTCTAGGCTCTGGTTCTAGGCCACCCCAGTGATGAGACATCCGTGCCCTGTAGTAGGCTATTAGAGGGTTGAAGGCTAGTTGTTAATTATTATGTAGTAGTAACGAATGTTGAACTAAGAAAGTCAGAGGTTTGGAGCGGAAACAAGACGCGAATATGCTTTTTTATTCAAATGAAAGTAAAACATAGACTAGACGAACTAGAACACGTATAGAGTAAGACAGTCGTTTTTGACAAGGATAAATCACCTAATACTGTGCTCTAGTTTAATACTTTATTTATTTATAATGTAATTTAAATATAGATAAGTAACGATACTTGATAGAAAACTCTATGATGTTACCTACTTACCTAATTAATTGAAAAACCCGTTGTGTACATAAATGGATGAAAATATACGTAAATTACTCTATGCTTATTCTGTCTATGGTTGGGTGTCCCTGGAAGTGCCAGAAAATTCGTAAATCGTTTGCTTATTTATCTATCGGGTCGATACGTTTTTTAAGTACCT
>DWJN01004460.1:0-12402 GCA_018248895.1 Carystus phorcus
GTACATTTGCATACAATTAACGCGCGGATGAAGTAATAACTTGTGAAGAGGGAGTCGCGAAGACGTCGCGGCGCCGCCCGCGGGGGTTGGCAGAACGCTGATAACGTCTAAGAAAGGTCGACCGCTGATCAACCGTGGCTGGATGTATAAATATATACAGTGTGTCCTGCTTCGGTCTGTACAAACTTCTAGCGCGTGTTAATAATAACAAACAAGATTTAATTTAAAGTTTGATTTATTTCACTCATAAAAGTTGTTAAAAATATCCCCGCCCAATTGAAAGCATGCCGTAGCCCGAATCATTACTGTACATGCTCCAAAAAAATTTAATAAAATATTAAAATGGCTGTACATCGAGGGGAGTTGGGTTTAGACCCAGTATGTAGAACAATTTTATTTATAAAATAACTACACGCCCTAGAAGTTTGTACAGACCGAAGCAGGACACACTATATATATGTACGTGTCAACTCCGTAGCGTATTTGATAGTAAGTCGGGCCGCGAGGCCAGGGTTCGATTCTCCACCGATACAAACATGCGGAAATACATGTTTGTTAAAGTTAGCAGAGTGCAAATGATACGTTGTGTTATTCATATAATTTAAAATGAATCATATCATATGCTGTGGTGTTAATGTGTAAGCGTTTATTGTTATTAAACACACATTGTAGACAGTATTATTTTTTAGGTTTGCATGATTCTTCACGACGTTATCTTTGTGGTATCATTCTGTTTGTACTATTGAATAGCCGTTGATGAAAATTAGTTCCACAGATTACATATACGGTAATAACAGGAAATGTTACGGTTCATGTTTCTAGGCCCACGTTCAGGCTGTGCGTTGTCTGTCCGTCATAATCTATACTAATAATAAAACGATATCGGGCTCATATGTACATTAGATATTTTTCGTACATTTTAATGCAAACAGGCTTTATTATCGATAGAGAACATTTATTTTGGAATGTTTGTCTTTACGGCACGCAGAAACCATTGGAATGGAATATCCAATGAAATGGAAAGGTCTAATTTGAAATTGTCTATAGGATACTTTTTATTCTGGATAATGGGTCTGTTCCCAGGGCATAGCAGATATAAATTATTATTAAAAACGTATATTATAGTAAAAAAAAAATAGATATTCTGTTAACCACTGCGTTATTTAAGTAATTTAATAAATAATTTGCAATTTTGATTCGGGAAAATAGCTATATTTTTGCGAGAGCGATATGCGGATCATTTACTAAGTAAAATTAACCTGTGCAAAATGTTCAAGCCCGCTCGAAGCCGCAACACCGCTGCCGCCTGTAACTCAACGACCTAATTATCTTAATCGATAGGCATCTTATATAAAAAGCTAAATAGGAAACGTCGGGCGTGTTGTCACATGGACGGGCGGTATTTATAAAGTCATCATTAATTCATTAAGCCGCCGCCACGCCGCCCGCCGTCACGTGTCATGAATCACTCTCAACAGACATTTGTTTATCTGTGCACCGTCGTTCCCGCAAGGTCATGGTCAAGGTTCCGTGTGCGACCGGCTTAAATTTAGGCGGGAAACACATGGCAACGTGAAATGTTCGATTGGTGTTTTGTGAATTGGATTCTTCTGATTGTATCTTTGCTGAGACTGACTACTGTTTTATTGTTAATCTGTATGTCTTATTGGTAAAGACGTATTTGGGCGGCTTGTAATACAGATCCCAATCTAATATCGACGGACATAGGTGGTGACGCGTCAATCTTATTTCGAGGGATTTGAAGCGGTTGTAGTGGTTAAAAATTTTAATCCCCCATCGGGTATCTTTGGAAGATTTCCCCCTTTAAAAAAAGCCGTAAGAAACGATAAAAGCCCGCTTAAGGATTGTATTAAATCACTAGGTGACCCGGACAATATCGTTTCGTTTAACAGTAAATGAATGATTGAGATAACTTCTTTATTTGTTAACCAATTTAAATAAAAAAAACACTAAATGTTAAAAAAGAAATTCACAATATAATCCTGAAAACTGCATTCAAATCAGATAAGCCGTTTCTGAGATTAGCGTGCACAAACACAAACAAGCACGAACAAAATGAAAAAACATTGTTTTCGGTTCTCTTGCGTATATAAAGGCCCCCATTATTGACTTTTACTATGAATTTTGTAATGAATTATGATCCGTGGATGGTCGAAATTATTATTATTATTATCATTATAAATTTTTAAATAATATTATTATGCCATGTACAGACAGCGAACGGTTGCAGTTTTATTGTATGTATAGATAAATGTAATTACTTATATTATTTTATTTCCGTGAAACCTGTCTGGCTGTATAGCTACCACCCTGTTGCTGCGGTTAATTGCGAGTCCCAGTAATGTGTTTTCTATAAATATGTATGCGTTACACAGGAAAAATTAATATTTTCCTGTCGTGTTGATTCAAAATACTATTTTGTGTTATGATAGTGTGGAATTGCGGTCACGTGGTACAATTATTGTTTTGTTTCCACTAGGTATCCTAACCACATTGTATGATAAAGGACGTATTGTATTTTCGGTAAATATTTTATATTGGATTAGGGAAATAAAAATATATATAGACTACGTGAGTACCTACCGAACTCATTGATATATTATAGATTAAAAACGACTAAAGTGTAATTTTGTTTGTTAAATGTAATGTATACTTTATCTTGTAATACTAAAAGTAATGTGGGTTTAATTCATTTTTGGACTTTAAATATTTTAAATCTACGCTAAAGACGCTTATAAAGAGGATAAAAAACGGTGAAAGGAACTCCCCAGCACATCGTTTAAAACAATACCTAGACGAATAAATTACTATCTTAGCTTAAATGGCTGTGGATATATTGTTTTGTCAAAACAGATTGTCTACATGTAAATATATTTACTTTGTACATTTCCATATCTGTCTCGTTTGATTCAGGTCCCTATAGCTAAATGTCCTATCGTTGCCACATTGGCTAGTTACATGGTACCAAACTATCAGTATTTACTAGCACTTACTTCCGTATCGAGTCGGTTATCTGTGTGGTTATCTTAGTTTTTGGTACGTTTCAGCTAATGTTCATTTAGATAAAGACTAATCGTACTTTATCTATAAAGCTTTTTATTGCGCAACTGTTTGGCTAGTTTTGGGTAATCGGTGCGTAGGTACCTACTGTTTAGTGATTTGTGCCTTTAATGCGTAGTACTATAAGCAAAGCAAAGTGTAGGACAGGTATACCCGTAGATATGAGTAGCATTTCCCTTCCTCACACACGGAAACATGCAGTTACAATTAATTGAAATTCAATATCATTTGTTCATGTTGGTATTATTTCAATACACTTGTGCAGGTCATTTATTTGATTCTACCACCGTTTCGGAAAGGTGCTTTTACATCGAGGAGAAGAAACGGCGAAAGAAACTCCTAACCACATCATTAATAAAATACACATATATATTAACAATAGCCTTTGCGGAGTAATAAAAGTATATGCCAAAATATATTCCATCTCCAATATATGTTTCGCCTCGAAGCGGGGCATCATCAGGGTAAGTTGACTACGAGTGTTAGTTACAAAGTCATTCAGTAACGTAACTGCATATTCCCTTTTAGAAGACAGGAAGTGCTACGCATGTCTAAGAGTATATACCGTCATACATTGCACGCGGATTGTTGCAAAGTAGACTAATATTAACTTGACCCAATTAAAATAACGTGTGACAATTAAATTAACTTAGTCGTTTTCCTAAAGTACATAATGGGATAACAAACAAATGTAAAATAAGTAAGCAAAAGATAATATCCCGTGATTAAGTTAATTGTTATTGCGTTTCGTATTATATATTTTGTTTAAAATGCAACAAAGTACATTTGTAGTCATAGTAATAATAGGTAGCGCTTTCTACCATGTTCTAGGATAGCAAATTTTGTACGTTTAATTAGCCTTAACTGGACAATACCAGAATATACCAGTTCTATATCCCTGATAAGGATTCTTTGCCATTGTCGGTGTTTTTATTATGGCAATTATACTGACCCTACAGAAGGAAATCATGTAAATACTAAGTGTGTTGTGGTAAAAAATATCAATTATAAACCTGTTTATTTTACAATCAATAAACATATCCTTGTGGTTAAAACAACTTTATTTTCAAATAATTGCTTTACAAATGTGCGAGTAATTGAGCGTATAGTATAGTATTTACTTGTGTATTTATTGACCGATGTGAGAATGTAAAATATAATATTGACATCATTGACGATGTACACTTTGCTTTGGAACTTTTATGGCTTGAAGGGAGGTTAACATTTTTGTTTTAGCTTATAAGATACCTTTTAGAAGTTTCTGTTATAAGACTGAAGAGTTCGTTTGACCGCGCTAATCTCAGGAAGAACTGGTTCAAATTGAGAAATTCATTTTGTGATGGATAAACCACTTAATCAAGAAGGCTATAGGCATTTGCGCAATAAAAAAAATGGTACAAAAACGGAAAAATACAATAGTTACAAACTGTTGTTCGCATCACGTATGGCTGTGAGCTCAGCAATATTAAAACTTACAAAGAATACGTCAAATCCGTAGGAGATTAGATTTCGTTTGAATTTTTATTAGTAGGAAGGATTATACGAGGATTAGATAGCGTTGGAATCTGAGTACGATTCATAATAGTGTTAAATGACGTATCATAAGAAAGATGATTCAAACCGAAAATCCAAGTATTGATTGAATGTCAAGCAACGAGACGGAACACGACGAATTGTCGGCTAGCTGATTCAAGTATGAGGATAGTAGCTGGTCATGCTGGTTTCACAGAAAGATTATATCAGTAATAATACAAAACCATTAATAACAATACGTAATTTACACGTGAAGGCATACAACCAGACAAGTCAGTTTCGACACCACACCCTGGTCTCGTGGCATGGGATTGGGATCAGTACTCCAGAGAGTCCAAATACAGCCATATTGAGAAGGTAGGACGGTGTACGATTCAAATGATTAAACCGTTAAACGTGGTGAGCGTGGGTAGTCGCTTGTAGCGGTTAGTGTCGTGTGAACCGCACGGCCGCCGCGTCATCCGACGACAATGAATTGAGCCGTCGTTCGCGCCGAAACACACGAATTAGTCACAGGTGATGGACGAATGCGGTGCGTGTAATTTTGTAGAATATTCTATTTCCGATTATTGGCGAAGTAATTACGTACGAGTTACTCATACGAATGGATAACGCGATAAAATAAAGATAATACAAATAAAAGGCGCAACTTACTCATGTTGTATTCCGTGAATATTAACTTGGTTTGGATCTCGGTTATGTATAAACTGATTCATTTGTTAAATAAGAGCCATAATAGCGTTGCTCCGTAGAGACTGTTCTTATTATGCAGATGTATGTATGAATACATCTTTATTATTATGGTTTCGTTAACCCAGTATACAATTCTCGTGGGGATTCTACTCATTTCATACAGTGGATCACGCTATGTTAATTTACTTGAGTTTTACGGTTCTCTTTTATATTGTTTACTTTGTAAACTAGGAATTGGTCAATATACCTTCTTCGGCATTATCCCTGAACCCATGATTATCATTACAGACGTTAGACTCTCTTAATAATGTCTGATTAGCTAAATCGTTTTTAAGCCAAATCAGTATTTAATGTGTACCGATGTAGTACATAACCCAGTTTTTAATCGTTGCGAAGAAACCGCAAATTGCAATATTTCAAATATTGATGGCATTTCTCAAAAGTTATTTTTAATAATACAAGACGAGGTATTATTATCGGTAGCACAATAAAAAAACATAGGCTTGAACACGATGAATGACGATAACGAAAATGATAACCCAACTGAAACGTAATTTAAATATTTGCGAATTTCGAATTAATGCAGAAAAGTTAAAGGAGTGCACAGATGAAGCAGCTCTACGCGTGTAGTAGATGGTGATGAGGTGGTACTCACATCGGTGATGGGGTCCCCGCAGCCGTGGCAGCGCGGGCTGTGGTACTGGGTGTAGCAGGGCACGCAGCACACGCCGCCGTCGTGCTGGTGGAACTTGGCGCCGTCGATCGGCTTCCGGCACGTGTTACACGTGAAGTGCTCCGGGTGCCACTTCTTGTCGAGCGCGGTCAGAATCTGTGGGGGAGGTTGTAATGTCACTTTGAGAAGTTATAACATTAAAAACTTAGTAACGACGATTAGAATTTAAAACAATAATACTGCGTTTAACGGCTACGTTAACGTTTCTATGGATCTGTTTCTTTTCGGGTAAGATGTTATGTATATGAAAGAAAACATAATTATTTATTCCGCGAAAAAGATCTCATTCTTCTATATAAAAATTCTTCATTTGTGGTTATTCTTTGAATCGATCGTTTTTCTGAATTTTTACGAAACCTTCGCTATACATTGCATAAGAACAGCGTGTTGATTTAATCGGTCTCTGAATTCGCTGGAGTACGGAGATGCGTTGTGCCTTGCAAGTCTACACTCCGTGTTGTTATGTTATACTTTATTTTTGATACTACAGACGCTATGTATCTCTTTCATATAAAAATCTTTACTGCAGCGGTTCTTTTTTTAACTATTGTGTTTCGTATAATCTGTTCTTAGGTCATCTTCTCTTTTATTGATCACTCTTCCATTTACACATTCCTAACCGTACCCACTACACTAACCGTTTGTCTACTTGATACACCTATTATGACCACCGTACCTACTTTAAATTAATGTACCTAGTTAAAAAAGTTAATACTTTGTTTGATTGACATATTATAAAAACTCCAATCCAATTATCCTTGTTCTATGACATAATACATTCGCGGGGTTTTCCGAATAAATTTAAATATAATTCTAGGATTTCGAGGTTCTTGCACTGTTCCGTCATTTGAACTCTTAATCTGTACAAATCAATGATCTCTATTAAACGCCTCTCGGCTCGGCGGCGCGCTCGGGCGGAGCGCCGTCCAAATAAGGCATCAATTTGTCATAGAGGCTTCCTGTATTACGCAATACGGGTTAGTTGTTTGTGCAAAATATATGTCATATTATTTATAACTGTAGTCATATTTTTCAACGTGAAATCAGTTTCATGATTAGGAAAATTGTTTGTGATTGTCAGTTTCATTATTTCCATAATACTGTTAGCGGGTATGTCGCGTAGTTTCAGGAAACATTTGTCCCACTCACAAAAATGTGTTTGAAGATATTTTTTAAATGGAATTTCTTATAAGCTTACAATAATAAGTACGGAAAACAACTATTAAATTGGATAAGCAAATGCTTAAATTAGCAGGAACAAACGTATATTTAAACATATAAAAAAATATTGTTATGAAACCTATTACAAATACCACTGCTAATATCTTCCTTGTACAGGCATCGATCAACTACAATTTGATCATATGCATAGAAATATTATGTTTCTCGTATGAAGAACGCTTGTAAAAATTCTATGTACTAATTTTATAGTAATATTTTGTAACTTCTGTATAACAATAAATAAACAATATTTTAAAACTCGCCGCAAACGACAGTCGTATCGAAATACATTATAAACATCTACAAGAAATATGCTTCGAGTACCAACGTGATTTAACTGGTTGGTACTTAGTGACCCTAAGTAGAATTTCAATACAAATGCTTAGTCTTTTAATACTTGGAAGTGATCAAAATACATGCGATCAATTGATCCTATCAATAAGAAAGCAATATCCAGAATAAAATAACGCTAAATTCAATATAGTGTTAGTCATCGACGCTGGTGTTCTAGAAAGCGCTGTGATTTCTCCCGTTCCGATGCTAAAAATACTATATGTCCTTGCAATAGTGCTCGTAGTCGCCTTCCATTAACGTTGTTTACTAAAATACCAATAACATTGTGCCACTTGTCTCGTACAAGTACTTTATCGAGCGCTATCTATAGATGTGTGCACTTGTTATCCGCACAATTACTGACTTGGTCGCTAATAAGTTATGCCATTAAATCATTTAAATTAACTGCACCGTTCACGGCAAATGATATGTTTGTAAAGTGGTATTCACCATCTTTGTATGCATCGATCGTTGATCGCCCTCTCAGAATGTTTTCTTGTCTAACATTATAATTTCTTAATCGACGACGACTTATAAAGTTCATGCCTATTTTTATAGCATTAAGGAACACATATAAACATTATCGTCTAAAATTCAATAAGTTATCATTTTTGGTATAGCTGACTCTTAAGAGATTTACGATGTGTTTGGGATTCTCATTGCTATCGGAAGCCATGAGGATTGCAAATCGCAACGGCAATTTTCACAGTGATTCTGTTGATTTCTGTTGAAGGACCCTTTCACGGTGAAGCTAACCGGTATTGTTCTATACTATAAGGTTTTCTTAGAACCAAACAATATCCATTTATAAAGTATTCTTCAACAGCACAGCTGCTACTATTTTGAATATTACTTCATTCGACTAGGATTCCTCACTATTATTCCCACGCAGGACACCCCTCGGGCGACTTGCCAATACTATAATTGCGCCCTCTAAATACTCGTAAAAGTGCAGAAATACTGTAAATTGGATTTTAATTTGTTACGGCATTAGTTCAAAATAAATGTTGGGTAACAGCGTGTAAAAAATACATAGCATTGGCCAAAAACAAAAGCATAACATGAATTGACTTTGCCGTTTGACGCGTCATATTTTCACCTGCATACATTCGCACGCCGTGATGTTGTGATAGAGCACTCTAGTTGATAACGCCCCGCTGTTTATCAACCGATGATGTGTTATCAAAAGGTCCTTTGGACTATCGGCTATTGGCTAATAGCTGGACCATTAAGTTTGATACTATTATTTGATCATAAAGAGACAATACTAACGTTTTATATGGTCTGAAGACTTTACGATGAGTATGTGGCGTTATTTATTTATTTTAAAAAATATCTAAACTTTTTGTTTTTGTATATAAGTTGTCGAATAACTAGTTAACGTGTATCGGATAGAAATTGGGCAATTAAACTCGACGTAGAGATTTGTTGAAGCAATGACGAAGTTGTAAAAACCTATTTCGAATGATAATTAAGTTAATGAAAACAATTCACGTTACCTTGCCGTTGATGACATTATTGCAGCTGTAACAGACGACTGGGCCTCCGTCTTTGGTAGACTGTAACAAGGAAATTTATAATATTTATTTATTTTAACAATTAACGACTGGTACGTAAGATAGACTTAATGCTAAGTTTCGTTTTCTACCACTTGTCACTACTAGGTTGGACTACCTTAGAGATATGCAGAGAAGAATAAGCGGTGCAGGTGGAAAGAATAAAATAAATACAGAATCATAAATAGCGGACTATGTAGAAGTTATACATATGCTACACTCTAATCGTCTTACATCGAATGTATACATTAAAATAATTAAGGATAAAAATATTTAGGAGGTTGTGACATAAACGGGGACAGAAGAATTATGTATATAAAGATTTATTGTAGTAGATATTATATATATGAAGTATAAAGTCGCCTATATCAATATGAGTAAATACAACGGATGGCGTATTACTACATTTTTTAATCTTCATAGTGTCAATCCGTTGATCGCAGTCTACCCAAGCTGCGGTGACGGAAATGTTGACAGGATGACATTTTGACAGACGCGAATAACAGTGCGTGTCCATAATAAACATGTGATCGTAGTATCTGCACTGCACGAAGATAATTGCAAATGTTATTGGAGTAACTCCAAAGAAAATTGTGAAGATAATTTTATAATGCTGAAAATACACGGCTGTACATTATGCATAATACATATAATACTTAATAAACGCTCACAGTGACCGATTGACAGAGGAAAGACAACTTGTGGAATTAATATTATAAAAATCTTACAGGAATTCCCTACATTGTGGGGAGGAAACTAAGAAAGGAATTTGACGATTCAAACTTTACAGTCTTGGAATGAAGGGCAAAAATATTTAAAAATATTTTTTGTTCAATGTATTTTAAACTAACCACAGAATACTTCCTTCTTAAAAGCATCATTATTTCCGTCGTTCGTCGACAATGACTTAAGCACAATCGTTGGAATTAACTACAATGTCAAAATCATCTTGTGCAATGCTAATCCTTTTAAGACACTCCCTTAACTGATTTCATTAGTGCGGACAGATTTTCTTGTATTTGATGTTAAAATTTGTTACTGTCCTCGTTGCAAGAATTTTGTGATGCCTGTAGCGTTTCTAAAGCTATGTCAATTCCAATCAACTCATAGGAGAATATATTATTATTACAGTAAGTTATTATGATCAGATTAACGTGACTTACAAATTAGTAACAATTTATCTGAACACAAAATGTTTGTTAGATATCTAACGTTGATATAGATAAACTGCTATCCTTAGGAGAATTATCTAATTATAATCGTTTGAAATAGATTAACGTCAAGGTGATTTGATATATCTAAATCCTTGTTCCATATATTATCTGGTAATACGAGTAACTATTTCCCGATATTTATTTGTGTAAATTTAACTCTATTCCGTCAATCCCCGCTAGAGTAACAAAAGAGAAGCAACTATGTATGTATAAATATGTATGTATTAATGTAGAAATATTCAAAAATAGACTACATACATTTCTTATTGACTAATGTTATTATGACATAAACGACTAGCCGACAAATTTCACTAAAAATATCAAGCTAAAATTGTCACATGTATTTCTAATAATAATAAAAAATGTATTAATCTTACTTCATATTCAATTTCTTTATTGTTTTTTTCAGACATTTGAAATTGATTTAAAAGTTAAATTTAATATTTTTATTGTATGTCTATATGTGGCTGAAATACAGAGGAGATATGTTATAGACATACATATATCTTGTGATGCCTGTAATCCACAATAAATTACATTAGATTTGATTGGACGATATCCGTCGTGAAAATTTAGATGGGATCATTATAAAATAAGAACTAGCAGTGTTTTTTATATTAATAGTATTAACCGAAATTATTAAATGCATGTTTATTTTCCTCATTACGGGAATACAATTCGATTCAATTACAAATGGATGACCATTATCGGTCGTTACAGCAATATGTGCGCAATTTTATTTTAATGAGTCGCGTTCTGTTCCGCACTCGTTAGTACTTTTGACCGGTGTACGACCTTGACTGTGCAGAATTCGTGACCGATAATTACTGATAAAGGTGTTCGTGCAAATTGGTTTTGATGATATCATAATATAGATATGTAATCGATATGATTCCATTAAAATTAAAAGCATCTGAAGGTATATTAGTGAATTGTCGGGTCTATGTGGGCTTGTTAAATCGACTAGATTCGATTCAACGAGGAAACAAGGTTTTGTTTTAAGAATAAAGTATTAAAAGTTTAAAACAAAACCTATTTTATGTGAATAGCCAACACCACCACATTACCAGCCTGGTGGTAAGTGTTGGTGATGATATATGGCCCTGGACATCAGACAGAACAATCGACTAAAGTCACACTAAAACATCTCAATGTTGAACGAATGAATGAATATTTATTTGCTAAACTTGTGGTTACGTATTAAGATGTTGACAACTTTTTATTGCTCAGATCACAATCTACCATTTACTTCTTCTTTAATCTTACCATTGTGTGTATCTATTGTATTAAGTTATATTATTATAGATACAATTAGATTTAGATTATTTATTTAATAAGAATTAGATTTTACAGCTCAGTAAAACTTCTTCAACACAGTTCTTAAATAGTACTTTAGTTGCTAGAGGTCTTCCTGTAGAAGTTGCTCATCGTGAGTGTTAAGACAATTTACTTATATTTAATTTGTCGGTAACAAATACATACATGACTTTATAATTAACTATTTTACTCTATAATTACCTCGACTTTATGCAACAATGTACAATGATTTAGTAGTTAAACACAATAAAACTCAACTGTCATTGTAATAATTTTAACATAATGAGAAAACCGCAAGAAAACCTTACACATGTACCTTCCTACTAGTATTTTAATGTAACAAAGTGACGCAATTGTCTTGTAGGGTTCGTACCATTGCGAACCCTCTTTTTGTTACTAAGTCCGTATTTCCTTTGGAAATTAACACACTGACATTTACCTTAGACTTAACTATTTGCATTAAGTTTTGAGATCTTTTATGAGTATTTATGTACGGCAAGCTTTTGCCCGCGGCTTCGCTCGCGTTTAGAAACTTTCATCCTCTATTTTATCCCCTTGGGGGTAGAATTGATCAAAATCCTTTCTTAGCAATTCCCTACGTCATAACATCTACTTGCATGCCAAATTTCAGCACGATCCGTCCAGTCGTTTGGGCTGTGCGTTGATAGATCACTATGTCAGTCAGTCAGTCTCCTTTGAGTTATATATATTGAAAGTTTAC
>DWJN01004461.1:0-12401 GCA_018248895.1 Carystus phorcus
CCTGAGATTAGCCCGTTCAAACAATCAAACAAACAAACAAACTCTTCAGCTTTATATATTAGTATAAGATAAGATATAAGATAGAAGTTTAGATATAGAAAATACAATCGTTACACAAAGCCCTATCAGGAAACAGGCCGGTTTCTGTTTTCTTACGAAACCCTGGTCTGGGCTGGACTGGGGTTTGTATGGCCGGCCTTACCTTACCTGATTGGAACTTACCACATTGTGACGACCGGTAACCCCGACTCCTGCCAGTCCAATCTTATATTGCAGTGCGACTTAATGACAGAAAAGCTTAAGCATGAGTTTGATATAAATAGCAATATCTAAATTATACCTGTAACTGTGAGTTGGAGAAAAGCTCTTTGGGAGTTTCTTGCCGCTTCTTATATTAGGCCAAATCATCGTAGGGCTTTGTTGAAGCGATGGCGTAGTTGACTTTCAAAAATTGTTTGTAAAAACCAACTTCGTATAAATTATTCCATTTGATTCGAATAAAGGATATCGAGAGAGAGATTTGTGTGGGTGAGTTTTGAATGAATGCAGTTATGAATTGAAATTGTTATGAAAAAATTAAAAAACCTAAGTAACATTTGGTGTTATTTATATATAGGTAGGTAGATTATTAGCCTTAGAACGTTTTTATGCTATATCTACTTTGGAAACAAAAACTTTTATAATTAGGTCGAGATTATTAGCAACAGAATAAGTCTTATCACTTATGTTACCTCGTTAAGTTACTATCGTTTCGGCAAGTTCGTGTTCGTAAGTTAACCTAATTGTTTGTGTATTTTCGAATAAAATATCGGTGTGTTTGCTGTGAACCCATTGCTAATTAAAGGCAATTTAAATATTCTATTGTGTACATGAAAATAGCTAAGGTAACGGCGCAAATCATTCATTGCTGGCATTAGTGTGCTTTTTTGGTTATATAAAAATTAAGGTTAATTTTTATTACATTAAATTAATATAAATATATTGAATAACTATTAGTACTGAACTGTAGTAAGTGGTTTTTATTATTTAACGCAACAAAATCGAAATAGATGAAAGTTGTTGAATTTCTACATTATATGTCATCCATAGGCGCTCTAGCCGCATTAAAAGTCGAGGAAGGCAAGCAAAGTGTAGTTAAAAAAAAGCAAATTGAGGAGATATCGAGTGCATAGGAGTGGCTACTCTAGCTTGGTGACAGGGGGACAATGGGCCACACTGCGCATGCTCGCGACCCCGCCATGCGCACCCAACAATACGGCAGCAGCCGTCTGTTATTATTATCCAAGCGTTAAAATTAATATTTTAATAACCTGATAAATTTACTTTACATTTGATCACAAATTAAAAGTACTCTATTAAAAATAATCGAACTGTTCTTTCAAGTTTCCACACGAGTGTATCTTTTTTAATCTACTGTTCAGGAGGGAAGTATTTCTTTCAGTGTGTGTAGTTAGTTGCAAAAAATAGCATCGTGTACAGAGATAATATCCGTGTGGTGAATTTAATGCTGCGTTAGACCGTATTATTACTAACAACAAGTGCCATTATCCTGTGACTAGAGGAGTAATCTGATCGTTTACGACGGCCGTAAGTTCATCAATTGTTACTAATATACTTTTATTAAAAATCATGTGACTTGTTATACGGGTCCATAAAGGGAATGTATGTATATTATTGTAATCCAAAAAATCCGTATGTAATCTGTAGTATTGAATGGATGAACCATTGGACGAAATGTGTTAATAATTTCCTTTAGGACTTAACTTACCGTTTCTTTTGTTGTTGGTAGACGACGAGAGACCTAACCCTTATCAGCAATGGGCGACGAGGCCAGGTGATGTTGGCCTTCGAGGCTCGAGCCATGAGATTCTTCGGCCTGCAGCGTCCTATGGCTAAGATGCGGCGAGACAAACTAGTACGTTTACTGATATATTTATAAAGTACTTCTGTATTAAATTAAACACACTGTAATGTGCCGGAATGATATTCCATTGGAAATCGATGCAAGAGAAATATATACAAATATATAAAATACCTGCGGCTAATTTTAAATATGAAGTACCTAAATATAAATTAGTCTATCAGCAGTCTAGCTAAAAAGCTAGAAAAGACTTGATGTAAATTTTTTAATAACTTTTTGCAGTGGCGATGGCGATGCCAATGGAGCATCGTGACATTAGCAGGAGTTCTCTTAGTACTATACAACATTGCCGCCAACTTATGGCTCCTACGTCCACCATCGTGCCCCATCCAGTCGACGCCGCCGGACGTCGAGCCCTCGTCGTGTGAGCCCTGCGTGGACACCGCCCAGAACACTGGGGTAGACGACGATCCGTTATCGCGGATAGATTTACGACTGGGACGTTGGGACGGATCTCGCTCCTACAGGATGTTCGACTATGCTGCCGTCGGAGATATGTACGCGGACATGTCGGTCGACCATCGAGTGTGTCTCGCAACGCAGAGCTCGATCGAACGCTTGCACGAACTCCTCAGGATAGCGGCCCATTGGACCGGCCCGATATCCGTCGCAGTATTCGTCGCCGGCGATGAGTTGAGGCTTCTGAGAGCGTTCGCGATGTGGCTGTTCCGCTGTCAGCCTGAATTTTACTCTCGGTTGGCGATACACGCTGCGACGCCCGCTGATAGACCTGGCACGCACGGACACCTCCCGAACTGGGCGAAAGATTGCGAGGCGAAACCGCTTCCCCCCGGGGAGAGGAAGCAGGAGACGGTCGTGTGGAGGGCGCGGCATCCTTACCCTCAGAACCATCTCAGAAATCTCGCTCGACGCAACTGTCATACGCCTTACATATTCTTAGTTGATATCGACATAGTTCCCTCGAAGGGCATGGCAGATTCATTGGACATTTTCCTGGCCAACGCTCCGAAGTGTGCTCTGTGTGCGTACGTCGTACCTACGTACGAGCTGGACAGAAGAGTCGCTAATTTTCCAGCAAACAAGTCAGAGTTGTTAAGACTCTCGAAGAAGAAACTTGCCATACCGTTTCACCGAAAAGTATTTATATACAATCAGTACGCATCAAATTTTTCCAGGTGAGTACCTAAAGATACGTGTAGAGTTCGTGAGTAATATGATTTTAACAAATCAATAGTTATTATGACTGATCGACAGATTGCAATAATTGCTTAGCTTTTGGGTGTTCAACACCCTTCCCTCCCTGAAATCATAAACAACCGACAGTGCCTGTTGAAAATTTAAAGAGTGGGTTAGGTTTGTCGCACTACTTATGGGACACCTGAATATTTGTCGGACCAGGGTTGACCACCTCCCCTTTACAAAAAGTTATTGAAATATTTAATAGCAAAGCAAACAAACTAAACGCCAAAGAAATACTACCAAGATACCTGATGTATCAACCTGAAATCATTCCTTTGGATTTTTGAGAGTCCTAAAAATTGTGAGTGACCAATGAGTCTCTCTCACCAGATGGGAGGCGAGCGGCGGCAACGAGTCGCTGGAGGCGCACGTGAGCCACGACGTGACCAACTTCGAGCTGCTGTACGAGCCGTTCTACGTGGCGCCGGACACTGTTCCCGCGCACGACGAACGCTTCCTCGGATACGGCTTCACCAGGAACACACAGGTACACTACTACTATCTTCTATGCCCAGGCGCGGCTCTAGAGCCTCTAGAGCCACGAGCTAGCTCGTGTGCAATGAAACCGTGGCGCCCCCTAGGCCTGACCTCCCCCCCCCTCCACCGCGGCTATAACTATTAACTTTGCCGCGTCGCAGCGCCCCCTGAGAATGGAACGCCCGTGTGCATTGCACGCCCTGCACTATAGGTTAAGCCGCCACTGTCTTACCGTATTCTGTATTACCGAAAGGCGTGTCGGAAACTCGTAGACTTTATTGTTAGCGTTCATATTCCGGTGTTCGGGTTTTTCTTACCTTACTTATGTTGGTGCGCTTCACCATCCAAGGTTACAAATCTTCTTACCATAGGTACGATAGTAGTTAAGCATTAACTTATAATGCGTAAAAACAGTTGTCTAGGACTTTTAATGAAAACAATAAAAACTATTGATAGGCGTATATTATTATAGTAAGATCGAATCGCGAGTGGTGAGCTGACTCGATAGACGCTGTAGGTCGAATGAATGCGATGGTCGCTCGCGGTGGGGCAGCAACCGACAATAGGCCGCGCGACTCGTGCGCGGAAATACGTAATATAATACGTAAATAAACATTAATTTGATGTCGGTTTAATATACATATAATAATATATTATCACAATATGCTTTTTAAATAATTAAATTAATATTTTTAAGCTTATACAATTGGTTTCTACTCCTTAAAGTTTGCTTTTTTAGTTTTTTTTTAATGTATAATTTATTTACATCACATTTATTACTACTACCTAGTGACATGGTGCTAGAATAGAAGACCTATAAAATTATCAGAAAAAAGTGCTATTTAATTTTGCTACTTCGAGAACAAACAGGAATAGTTTGATTCCGATTTTAAAACATCCTGCACGAATTCAGTGCGGAGTAGCAACTAATTTCGAGGAATAACGTACAATTTAGCACCGTTGGCCGCTCGCCAGCCGCCGCCGCGCTGACCGACATGCGATGTCATTACGTAAACGGCGACCGAATTACGTCGGTGGTGTGAACACGTCACTGTTACATTGTACCAATATACCTAATGATTATCTTCTATACGTAATAAAACTGTAACTGATCGCTGTTTGTACATAGCAAATATATTTAAAAAATCATTTACAGCTTTATATACGCAAGAGAACCTAAAACAATGTTCATTTTGTCTGTATTTGGGAACGCTTATTTCAGGAAAGGTTTATCAGATTTGAATGCAGTTTTCAGAATTATATTGTAATGGGCTCCACTTTAGATTTAGTGATTTTTTCATTTAAAATTGTTATGTGTATTGTAGAACAACGACTGCCTGCAATATTTATAAATACGTAATAGCTCCCACACTACTCCCCCGCGATATTGTTTACGGCGGCTCAGACTAAAATACAGGTGTTAACAAACAACACAGTAGGAAAGTAGGTAGGTAAGGTAGTGTAATTAAACATTTTTGTAACTCTGTTCACAGAAATATCTAGGATCAAATTTAGTCTTCTCTCAACAGTTTACAATAGTTTCTACGCTGTCTCTTACACTATAATAAACGAATAAATAAATACCGCTACACACTCATAACCCCACATTAGGTTACCCTGTGTTGTGGATACACACACAAAGACAAGGACAAACACCCAGAGAACAGAAATTCAAACTCATCATTTAAATTTCGGTCTCGTTGGGAATCGAACCCAGGTCCCTTCGAACGGCGGCCCGGCGTGGTGACCATTACGCCATGTGGGTCGTTGAAATATTATAAATAAGTTACCATAAGGCATATTGGGTCAAATAATTATAGATTCAGAACGTCGGCGAATAGTTATTGATATTTAAACGTATTTAAAATGTATTTGTATTCTGTCACGTTATGAGAATGTCGCTCCTCTATTATAAATTCTCTTTTAAATGTTTACGTGTGTTGATGATAGCTTTACACCTGATTTGCGATCGTTAGATATTTAAATAGCAACGCAATTGCCTCAAAAATACGTAACTATTATAATAAAAACCATAAAAAAAAGTTAAAGATGTTTTAGGATTTTTTTAGACAAATGGAATTTGTTTCAATGTTAGACAGTATTTATAAAATACATTCGATATTTGTTATTTTTTTAAATAACAAAAAGTTTAAAGGGATTAAAATTAATTGGTATTGAAAACAAAAAGAACATGTCGTCTGTCAAAATCTAACTATTGGTGTAAAAGTTGATATTCAGTAGCCAGCGACGCGAGATTCGATTCGTATTTTCCCAAAAACGCATCATTTTGCGATGCGTGACAAAAATAATAAAATAATAATAATAATCCCATTAAAAATACAATTCACCTACTTGATTTTATGGCAACAACTTTAAAAGCTTTGAAATAACTGATATCTGTAATAAAAAATAAGGTTTTGTATGCAATATATGCTTAGTATTTATGGTTATAACCAACCATACTAATACTTACAAAGTATTTGAATATTTTTTCAACTGGTATATTTTTATTTATTTAATAATTTATGTACACGTATACGGTATATTTAAAACAGTGATATTGTAATATCAGTATATCGCTCACACAAACGCACAATAAATATGTATATAAATATAATAAATGCACAAAGATCAAACATTCAACACGCCGTGATTAACGACGAGACGAAATATTGCAGAAATATTCGCTGTGACGAACTTTGTTAAAGAATTTCCTAAACAAATCAAAACATCAATGCGAGAACGTAATAAATCGGTTATCCATTTCTTTCACGTGTTATGTCTTCAGTGTTACAGATGACCGCTGTCGTTGCTATTGACGTAACTGAGTATTGTCGACTGAAAGCAATGAAGTTGAAAAACTATTTCGCTTAATGTAATATTTAGAAAACTGTTTATAACCTTGTTAAGTCCGCTGTGGTAAGACGAATGTTACGCTATTTCCGTATCTGAACAATTGCCGAGAAATGCCGTGCTTCATCGGTGGCGTTGGTATAGCACGTTTACATGAGCGTTAAGCTGTTAATGGAACTATGGATATAAATTTGATAGAAGGGCAGCTCGAGGTGTTAAATTTGCGTTACTAAAGCGTCATGGTAACTTATTGGATTGTGAAGATTCGGTCTTAAAACGTAATAAAGTTATAATTATAATATATTAAGTTTGCCATTTTAGTGGTGAGGAGAGCATGTACAAATGATCAAAAACGTAAAAAAAGTTCTTATGGAAAATTCATAGTGTATACGCGCTTTGTCTTTCTGATAACCGAGAGATATAAATCAGACGAGTAATAAGGGGAGGGTGTCTGTAGAAAGGGGTAGAAAAAAATTGTTATTCGAGCGTGTCAGATATTCAGAGAGTATGTTAAGTGAACTCAAAAAAATCTATTGAAGAAATGGCTGACGATTTGGATGCGATCAAAAGTCACCGATTTTTGAGAATGTAAAAAAATGTGACTAGGTATATAAAGTTTAAAACTTTATTGCAAAGCTGTACGGAGCGTGATTTGCTAAAAAAAAACAAAAGTCAGCATATGTATATAAGAACATATTCGCTAAATTCTGTTTATTAAAGCGCTGTGGGATAAATAAAAAAAAACTAAATTTATAACTGTAACTCGTCAATTCTTATCAATATAATTTTGGTACTAATTTTTTTTCAAAAGTAATTGCTTTTGTACGCATTAGAAGCGCTCGAATGTATAAGATATACAATATACCGTCGAAAGCAATTTGTAAAGCGACTGCGCGTATGCGATACGTTTTAATGAAGCGCTATTTTAGTTGTGTGTTAATTATTTATTTTACCTAAAATGATCCTAATAAAATATAATATTACCGTGCAAATGGCGATTAGCATTGTGTCACTAAGTGATTATTGATTATTTTCGAATTTGTTAATGCTACAGGTTTAAAGCAAAAATCACGTTACGACTTGTGTATTTAAAGTTTAATTTATAACGCTATGTATGTGTAATACTCATTTAATAAATCATAACTGCTACTCCTTCCCTCGACACTTCCACACACTTCCGCTCGCACCAAAGATTATGTTCAATAATAACTTTATTTATGGAACAGTCCTCCACACTCGTGATAAATCACCATCGAGTGAACCTTGAATTCCTAAATAAAACGGTCAAAGTAACACATGTACAGTATAAAAGAGTCATCGAATGGAAATATGTTTGTCGACATCAGCGAATACATACATACTTACTTTTGGGCATAAGTACAATGAAAAATATTCTTCACTGGTAGAACTGGCGAACTTCGTATCACTCAAAATTTGTCCCGTTTTTGTAACATTTCTCGTCAATGCCCAGCTCCTATTGGTCGAAGTGTTATGTTATATAGCCTATAGCTTTCCTCGGCAACTCTACTATCTCATACAAAAAGATTTTTTAAATTCGAAACAGTATTTCTTGAGATTAGTGCGTTCAAACAAACAACTTTATAATATTAGTATAGATTGAACATAGCTTGTAACGTTAATTGGCGTAATTAGAAATGGAAATAGTTTAAGTCGAAACTACATTGTGGCTTTGTAATATTTACATATTTTTAATTTCTCTTCTCTTTGATCAACGCTACTCTGTTTGATTAAAACACATAACAGTTTTTTTCGACACGAAATATAAACAATGTTTAATGTTTTGTTAAATCTACTAGGCGTTCGATATTTCCCCCGCGCAAATATTGGATACACAAGCGACCTTGATGGTAAATGGTCACTGTTGCCCATGGACATTAGAAGCACTAAGGGTATCATCGTGGTGTTGTCAACAAAAAAATAAACAGTGGTCGTTCATTTTCATTATTTCTGGGTCTCCGACACAGCGATCACAACACCTTAAGATAGTTGCTGGTAAAATACAAATAATATCCTACCATAATACACAAGGTTAGTCAGGATTAAACTGGATTGCACAAAGTCAGTTTACCACCATAAATGGGATCTTGCACCATCGTATCGTATATTCACCAGACACACGAATTACATCCCAAATGTAATTGTAATGAATTGTTACGAAATTTTGTTACGTAAATCATATTTATTTACTCGTCTTTTTAGATTAATCGTAGAAACCTTGTAAGTGTTACATCGGTTATTTGTGAAAACAATAATTTAGTTAATCCGACTAAAGATTTTGAAACGATTAACCACAGCGAAGTGTTGAATATTTTCCTGCTGTTACACAAATTCCTCTCGTTCGATTTATGACGTCATTAACGAAACGCCCGAGGCGAGATTCATGATTGCTGTAATAAAATTGTGAAGCTGAAGCGATGGCTCACATGGTTCTGTCATTACATCATCATCACTGAAATTGTGGAAGTTCAGTGCCTTCGCTGATGATGAGGGCACCAGTTGGTAAACTAGTAGATGAGCCACATGATGGTGAGTGGTTACCATCGTCCATGTGTGTTAGCAATACTAAAGGTATCACTGATGTGTTGCCAGCCAAGGAAGAAAAGGGAAGAAAGGATAAAAGTACTGGCTCTCATGTTCCCAGTAGGAACACGATGAATCGTTAGATGGCTGACTCGTACAAGACATAGCTAGTCAGACGGGCTTTATGGAAAGATATACCAGTAATAATATTAAGGACCTAATAATAATTTATTACTTAATACTAGATTTTCCCCGCAGAAGAATGGTTCCTACAACGAAATTTCATAAATATTTAATAAAGTTTGATGCCCGATCTATTAACAATTGGGGCTTTTCCTCGTGAGAAGACAATTTTGGCTTCAGATTTAGAATAGAATGGAAGTCATATTTACCTATTTATGAAAGTTTATACCGAGTTTAATATTCATGCTATGAGCTATCGCTCCGTCAACAATTATCCCAAGGGAACTATTTATTTTTCCAGATCCTATCTGTGTTAAGTTACATCCAAAGCCATTTAGCATCTACTTTTTTTATGAAGGAATAGCAAATATCCTAATATCATATATCCTTACAAACTTTCGTCATTTTGATGTTAATTTCAAATTCAGAACAATTTTTTCATGTACATATTTATTCTATCCATCTATATATTCGGAAAGGTGCATTATTATAAAGTGGAGAAGAACGACGAAAGAAAGTAATAGGAAGTAGGCAAGGATATAAACAGTATTAACAATGTTTTATAGTATCTATCGTAAAAATACTAATAGCAAACTAAGGTGGTCTGAAGTGTTGAATGGTTGGCAGGTAAATAAATTAAAATTTGCTGTTTCATTTACTTTTAAGTCAAGGACCGAAAGTAGATCGGTTCAAAAAGTTTAAATAAAACAAAAAGTAACACGGATTGTGTAGCAATAAATAAACTTTTTGCTCCCAGCGATGTAATTGGTCGCGGAAAATTTATAGAAGTCGGCTGATATTTAATTAATGTGTTTAATTTGGAATTTTGTGCGGTTCACATGAATGTAGGTAAAAAGTGGAGGGAGGTTCATTGTTTAAAATTGTAACTATGAAATTTGAACTGGAACTTTAACTATCTGACACTATTAAGAGCAATGTTTGGACTGGAGTCCACAATCAATGCTCTGCAAGAAATGATGTGGTTAAGAAATATATTTCTCCACGTGGATCAAGTACGAGCTAACTAGGTATACATATAATTCATTAATGAAGTGAAGATCCAATTTTAGTATTCAAAGAAGTTACTTATAAGACATAAAAAAGATCGCCATATACATTATTTTAGATACAATAAATGCTGAGAAATGTATTATGTATGTAGTATTCAAATTTTTCTACATATTTCAGGCTGGAGGCGTAAAAACTTTTAAAGGTCACGTAAAATCATCGACAGGATTAGTAAATAAAAATATTACATCGTAAACAATGTCGTTAACTTTTTGTTCACGTGGAAAAGTGCCAGCGCAATGTCGGGACTCGGCGGAAAAATACAGAAATTTTTCGGGTGGCATTTGTTACACAGATATTGGAAAATGTTGCCACATTGACATATTCTGTTGAAGTAGGCTCTAAGGGGTTTCTGCACAGAAAGTAATGTTAAAGATACTGAAGTCAAGTCCGTTAGACTATTCGCGAACCAGAACTAAAGCTAAATTCGAAGTAAATAGATTTTTCCCTTAGAAATATTAAAAAAAATGATAGTTTAAAAAAATTACAACACTCGCTTTTACAATAAATCAATCTAAAATGTGAAAAATAATTCTTAACATAATAAAATTACTGACGAGAAAATTTATGCCACTATTCTAAAAGCGTGTATTTTAGTTTTTTAACGATAATTTTTTTAATAAGTTCTTGTATCATCATCGGTCTTTGACAAATATGGGAAGTTTAAATTAAGTCTAATGCTGAAAGTAGCCGAAATCGAACCCAAAAGAATTGGTTACAAACAAACAGAAGAAACGAATAAAAGCAATGGCAAATATTTGATTACCTAATTTATATTTTCTTAATTACTAAATTCTTATAGACTATCATAATTGTGTATTTGCGTTGCATCGTTGTATTGTATTGCCGTTTAAATTTATTTCTTAGCGGCATTTAAAAGTATTTCAAAATTAATTTATTCGTTGGAGTTTTACAAGGGAGAATTCTAGAGCCTTTTAAAGAGTTGAAAAAAAATATGATGAAATTATGAGACTGTTCAGTTGTTTTATCGTTTTTGCTTATCGCATTCCGGCCAGCGACGACGGTATCGCATTACGGCCAGTAGTTACAGAAATATTTCTCGACGTTCTCATAAACCGTCTATTTTTACACGGTTGCTTCCCGGCCGCGATCTGCGGCTGAACTAAATGTTTCTTTGTAAACACGCAGTGCCTTTGACAATGCTCTGCCCAATTGTATTTGAGCCTTATAACAAAACTGGTTCTGGTTTTATCTAATCAATTATCAGTGGATTAATAAACAATGGATAAAATTGAATGTAGTTAATGTCTCACTTTAACATCCTTGACTAATTTATATATAATTTGCTTTGAATGATTTTTTATCGTTTCGATTCTTGTGAATCCATCTTTCTCATAATTTTATCGATCGATATAGTAGTATATCTTTTGATTTGCAGTGTTGATAAAAAATTTAACTTTTTGAAAATAAACTGTAATTGTTTCTATTCAAAGTGGTCAATGTGGTCAAATTACATTGTTGTATAAATTTCACTGTTATTATTGATATCAATTATAAATGGAGCACGTTTCATAGAACCTTCAGCTATTTGTATTATTTATACGATTGTGTGAAGTGATATTTAGATCAGTGACTTTCTATAAATCTTTTTAAGACTAGTTGTGCCCGCGACTTCGTCCACGTGAAATTTAATAAAATTTTGTTACAAATACTATTAACACTAAGTATCACTTATGAACCCTTTATTAGAGCATTACAATAGAAAAAAAAACGTTTTTTGTATGTAGCAGGATATCATCTGTAGAATGTGCTATAAGTTACAATGAATCTACAGTTGATAGTGTCACGGCTGTAGGCTAGAGGTCGCTGCGTCATCGTTCTAATATTAATCGATACGCTACGAATTATGTTAGTTTTTGTGTCAATACCGAATGATTGAACCGTAAAACGACCCGTGACGATTCGAATGAACGTAAAACGATAGTCATTACTCAGTTGAATATTTCCCTAAATTTCAATTAATTGTGATTCAAATTAAAGGGAATTATGCTTTGTGTGAACACAGGATTTTTATGCGAGTTTGTTATATCACTGAGTAAAGTTTAATACTCTTATTTGAATTAATGAATTACGCGTTCTAAGTTTTATTTTAAACAGAAAAGGAAAGCTAAGAAAGAAGTTATTAATAGCTTAGACT